>JACGTJ010003058.1:7177-20550 GCA_014858695.1 Chrysomya rufifacies | reverse complement strand
ATAAGAGCTTATGATTTTGTCTATCTATTAAACTTTCGCTCTTGAATTATATAGAAACGTTATATATGAGTTTTCGAGAAAAGTTAGACATTTGAAATGAAATTTTTCATATTAGCTATATGTGAAAGTTATACTTACCAAATTTGATGGAACTGTATATTTATTTATGCTAGTTGTAAGCTTAACTCACAATTCAGACTATCATTTATAAGTAAAGGGGTCGTGCATATATAAGGCCTGTTTCAAATTTAAATATCTTTGAAAATGTGATGTGTATTTCGTACACAAAGTTTACAAAGGCATTTTACATCGACTAACTAAGTGATTCAGGGTCGAATGTGGATGTACGGTATCTTTAAATGTTTTTATAGTGTAACGATCAATTAATTCTAGATTTCTTTATAAGTTTTCTAGTCTTGTTCTCTAAACACTAAATCAACTAGACTAATTGAGAGTGTTGGTCTAATTTAATCTCCAAATTTGGGAATATGATTGTTAATTAATGTATAGAATTGAAATTAAAATTTATAAAACAATTACATTTTTCAATAACTGTAAAAATTTTAACAGATGCTTGCAAATATTTTACATAAAATTCATGATATAAATATCTTATAAGTTTAACATATTATAACAAATATCGGGTTACTCTATTTAAATTATATTTTGTATTCCATTCCCCCAATAAAAACACAGTTTACATAATATAAATTATAAATTGTTTTCTTTTATTTAAAACTTCTAGAGACATAAATAATTGAATTATAACAGTTTTACAATTTGTTTTTAAGTAGTTTATTTTTTTTCTTGAAACTTAAGTATAATTTTCTTTTTAAGAAAAATATTATTTATCTAAAGAACAAAATAAATAAAACAAAAAAATACACAAAATTTAACAGTAAAAAGAAAAGTTTAAAAAAGTAATATTTGAAAAACTTTAAGTCTTTTTTTTTTTCTTTTATAAAATAAATAAGTTAAATACTTTATATTTGCTCTTGTTTGTTGTCTTAATGATTTTTATTTTAAAAATTTTCAAGAAAACTTTAATATTTTATAAGCCATGTTAAAACAATTTACAAAATATTAGACGTACAAAACATACACATACACCTTCAAATTTTATATACTTACATACATACACGTATATGGTACACGTGTTCAAAAGTAACCATCATCATCATATGCAAACAATACAGTGGGTTACAAAATGATAATAAGAAAATCAAGATTTTATTATTTATAGCATAAACATATAATATTAATTGTATAATTTATTTCTTTTGTTTAATGATATTAACATTTCATATATTTTTATTAAGTTTATTAGTAAGATTTTATTGAGTTTATTAGTAAGATTTATATTATGAATACTTTTAGCTGTTACTGTTTATATAAATAATATATTTTCTCTATTCTTGTTGAAAATTGTTGTGGTTTTTATGTTTTAGTCTTATACCATGTCTGGATTTATTTCTATTTAGTCTTGTCAGTTTAAAATTTTATATGAATTTGTTGTCATACATGCATGCTTTATTTAAACTCTTACCACTTTGTATTCATTCAAGATTTGTATGTACAAGAGTTGTTTCAGTTAGAGTTCCAATTTCCCTTAGCCTTAGTGGAATGTTGATATTGTTGCCGTTTTTCGAATGAAAGCCACAAGTTCTATTATGGTAAATCTAAAAAAATATACATGAAAATATCAAAAACAGTTGTGATGAATATTTCTATTTCCTTTTTCAATTCAACATATGTTTATATTTATAGAAATTCTATAAAATTAATTAGCTAAGTTTAAATGTAATTTAAATCTATAAAAAATAAATATATTTAGACTAGGCTTATACATTTAGCAAACTGGCTGTTACTTGTTAGCCAATGCACTAAAAAATTATCCGCCTATTTTTTCAATTTAAAAATAAAGTAAATTAAAAAATATTCTTCAAAAAATGTTTAAATTGACCAATAATCATTCAATTAATTGTTTCAATTATTTTTTTATTATTTTAATTAATTAATTTGCATATTAATTGATCAGTTTGGTGAGAGGTATATAACAAATTAATTGATTGAATCATTTTAGAGTATTTCATTTAATTAGTGCACAAATTTACTTTGTTTTGTGTGCACAGAAATAGTAAATTTATGAAATAATCAAATAAACTACCCTAAAATGATTTATTCAATTAATTTGTAAGATCAATTATCAAAATTAATTAATAGTACACAATTCAAACAATGTTTCCTATTAAAAATTTAATTAAAACAACTAAATGAGTGATTGCAAATACAAATTTCATAATTGGTAATTTGTTTGAAGACAAATATTTTTAGTTTTAATTTTTTGTTCATTTAAACTTCAAAAGAATATTCAAATTGAAGAAGAACTTCAATTTGTGATCTGAAAAACCAATAATTTTACATAAAAAAAATCTTAAAACTGTCATATTTCAGCAAATATGCGTTTAAATAGAAAATAAGCTTTTATTTGTGATCACTTAAACTTCAACCCAAAAATCGATACTTTTATGAAAAACATTAAATTTGCCACAAATAAATAAAAATAAATATTGGCAAAAATGAAAATTTGCATAAAAATCTAGATTTTTATTATGAATCTTAAAACTGTCACTTTTCACTAAATATGCATTGAAATGAAGAAATTGTATAAATTCAAAAATCTTAAATCTGCAATATCTCATTAAATATGCATTTAATTGAAAATGGATATTCAATTTGTGATCACTTCATCTCAAATATCAATATATTTTTGAAAAATCTGAAATCTGCTATATATCAGTGAATATGAGTTGAAATGGAAGAAAAGTTTAAACTGCCATATCTCAGTAAATATGGGTTTACATTTTGTGATAACTTAGATATGAGTGAGAAATCTAAGTGATCACAAAATTTAAACGCATATTACAGAAATATTATATTTTTATGAAAAATAATATCGCATATTACAAAAAGAGTTTTAATTTGTGATCACTTAGATTTCGTCCCTAAAATTTATAATTTTATAAAAAAAATCTGTTATATATTAGCAAATATGAGTTTTTTTTATGGAAAAAGACTTTGATTTTTGATGGCTTATGTTTTATTTTTCATAAAAATCTCCGTCGATATAAATGGAAAAAAGACTTTAATTTATGATCACTCGAGTTTCACGAAAACAATACATATTTTTACAAAATTATTTAATAACAAAATTAATAGTTTTTTTTTATGAAAATTTCCAGTTGTTGATATCTCAGTTAATATGTTTTTAATTGCAAAAATCACTTATATTTCATAAATTCACTATATCTCGGTTAATATAATTTTGAATAGGGATGGAAAGCATTTTAGATTTCAAGTAAAAAATCGAAAATTTTCGAGTTAAAATAGAAAAAGATATGCAATATGTGATCACTTATAAGCTGATATCTTCTATTAAAAAAAACCTCTAAATCGCTTATATCTCAGAAAATGGAAAATAGAATTCATTTTGTGGCTACCCCATCCAATTGTTCATATCTATAGTATGTTAAATTATTAAAAATTACATGCTTGTATGATTAAGATTCCAATTAAATTATAATTCTATTTTACTTACGCCAAAAATATGTCTTTTAATTAAATTTAAATCTTTTTTTCATTTCCATGTAAATTTCCTGGAATAAAAAATAAAGTAATAATAAAATAAAACTCCATTAATTAACATTACCAATAAACTGACAGTACTGAAATCAAAAGCAAACATATTTAAAATCTACTGGCAGGTGAAAACAAGTAATTAAACCTTAATATTATAAATATCATACTATATTCAAAAATTGTATTTATGTATGTATATGTACATTAAAAAATGATATTTATTAAATGTATTGAATAACGTAACAATCAATAGCAATGAAACAATAGAATTAAAATACCAATGAACCACAAGAAATTTAATGAGTTTCAGCCAACATTACCGTTGGTCAATTTTAGTAGGAAAATTTGCTGCTATTTTTTCCCCTTTTTATTAAAACATTTAACATAAAATGTTAAAAATCAAAACACTATATTTTTTAACGAACAAATAAAATTCGAGGCATAAATGCTAACTTTATACTCAAATATAAGAAGTGGTAACAATAAAAAAATTTTATGGAGTATTTAGAAATTGATTATTATTACAAAACCATTATGGAGCATAGGGCTTTTTATGGGAATGAAGGGAATATATTAAAAAATTGCTTGGAAAGTGTTGTTGCAAACGCTGTAGTATTTTCGAATCTTCTGGGAAAATATGATACTAACATAATTTGAATATGGAGTAGAACGATGACGATATATAATATTCAATATAAAAGAATGAATTTTCTTAAAAGAAAATTGATATCTCAAAAACTGTATTCTTGAATTTGAAAAAAAAAGTTTGATTCATTAATACTTTTGTAACCATAAAACCAGGTGTATTTCGTATATTTTATGGCGAAAAAGAAAATGACCTTGGAAATCGCTTGGAAAGTGTTGTTGCAAAATCTGTAGTATTTTCGAACCTTCTGAGAAAATATGATACTAAAATAATCTGAATATGGATTAGAACGATCACAATATATAATATTCAATATAAAAGAATAAATTTTCCTAAAAGAAAATTGATATCTCAAAAACTGTATTCTTGAATTTGAAAAAGAAATATTTGATTCACTCATACTTTTGGAACCATAAAACCAGGTTTCGTATATTTTATGCTGAAAAAGAAAATTACCTTTTTGTGCCACTATTTGTAAATTTCCAACGGTAACGCTGGTTCCAGCCGTCATAGAATAAAAGAATCAAAACTTACCCATCGATGATTTAAATTAGTTAATATAAAAAACTACAGTGTCATTTGTGTTTATAGTAAATATATTTATATACTTGTGTTAATATGTGTTTACTTAACTAAAGGAATCCTTATTAATATGCTTACATAACAAATATGCTTTTATTTCATATTAATATTAATTTAACTATATAAATGTATGAAATATGTAAATTTATCTTCCATAAATATTCTTTTTACATTTTACATTATTCATTATTTACTGCGAACTGTAAAAATATTAATAAAAAATCAATAAAGTGTAAAATAATGTGTAAATAAAAACTACATACATTGTAATTGACTCAATATGACCTGGTTGAGAATTTATTTACAATAATTGCCGTATAATATTTATGTACATAAATTATTGTGTTTAAGTAAATGTGCCTACCACTTAGTTGTTTTAATATTAATTTTTATAAAGGATATAGGCAAAATTTTATATAGATATCTTTTATGGTTATTATTGGTTTCCTTGTGATCAAGGAAACCAAAGCCTTTAAATATCAATTAGTTTTTATATTAGCAAAAGTATATTGAAAGAAGTTTAAGTGATATTTTTTAACATTTAATAGCACAGTGCGTCATATAGTATGTAAAATAATAGTGCTGTCTGTAACATTCCTATAATTTTAAAGTACAAAAAAATAGTTATAATAATTAAAATTTATTTAACTTCAGTTATTTTCGAATAGACAATTGTGTTCGATATGGCACTGACTTCTTTCTATGTAAATTTGAATGTGGGCTGGCATAACCCCATATACTAAAACTTTATTATATTTCATGGGATTTCTAATCAGTTTAAATAAGCATTACTAAAAAGTTTTATTTCGTACCATGTATGTTTAGCTGGTTTCAAAATTTTAAAGTATGGATATTTATAAAGTAAATATACACAATTGTGTTCAATATGACACTAATTGAATTCCAATTTGTTAATACCGTGATGACTTCATTCTATGTAAATTTGAATATGTCTTGGTGCAGTGTGTAATGCCATATACTAAAACTTTATTATATTCCATCCGGTTTTTAATCAGTTTAAATATGCATTACTAAAAAGTTTTATTGCGTACCATGTATATTTAGGTGGTTTCAAAATTTTAATATCCATATTACAAAGGTAAAAAGGCAAAGATGTTCTGAAACTTAACTGTTTTCAGTTCATTCTAAGACATCATTTTCTCAAAGTTTCGTCTTGGATATGAGCAAATGCACCTTTAAAAACCCTCTATTGATATCCATGAGTAAAACTGTTAAAAAAAAATCATGTTTATTTCTAACAGGATAAAAAATTCGAGAAACGGTTTCTCAAATTTAATAAATTTTTCGTTTAAGGTGTGACCAACATTTTTGGGGGCCTCTCAAATGAATATATATTCTGGGTCCAAGTTACATTTTGAGTAAATTTGCCCGTACGTTAAATATATGATTACGTCTTCTAGTCTTTTTTTTTTTTTTAACAGGGAATTTATAGTATAAAAAATACGAAAATAGTATAAAAATATGAAAATCTGTCATTTGTCCAAGTTTAAGATTTACATGGACCCATTTTCAATATATATGTTCCTACCTATTTTCAATAACAAACCTTAAATATAAAACAGAAGAATCTATAAGGATACAATTCCAAACTAAGGCTGTATTCAATTGATTGTATTTAATATACCATATTTACTCTTCAACTTAGAACTCCTATGTGATTAGAGGATTAAATCTTTTAATATTTTATATTAAAATTTTTATATACTAAATCTTATCTTACAAATCTTATAATTTCTTTGTTAATACAAAATGTTTTATATTTTTTGTCAATGGTCTTAAAATGCCTTAACAACTATTTATAATGGATATATTGGTCTACAATTCATATTATGCAATGTTGGACTTTATATACATAAAACATGGAATAATATTACTTATACGCCTTTAAACCCCATATACCTCCAGCATTTTTTTGTAAAAAAAAATATTTTGAATTTTCTCACATATGTAGACAACAATGAGCGTATTTTTAACATTAACTCAGCTGGTTTTTTTACGAAATATATTTTAAGAACAATATTGTAGACACATGTAAACTATAGCAGATATAAATTGTTTTATTTTCGTATGTTTTCTCACCTCGGGACATGTAGACACATTCAAATGAAAACTGTTTCGATTTAACTGCATGCACAAAAAAAAGAGGAGTAATATATGAAAAATAAGTGTTAACATTCTTTAACAGAACGAAAAAAAAAACATATATTGATTTATAGTTGTCGTTAACCTTAATATAAAGTAAAATTTATTTTATTCTATTAAAAAAAGTTGCTGAATGGTGAACCAATTAAATTTATTATTTTGTTTCAGTCGAATTAATATGGAAAATAAATATATAAATTTAATAAAGGTAATCAAACTAATTGTCAATTAAAAAAAAAGAAGAAAATTTAAAACAAAAATAATTTAAAAAAACACCACAAATTATCTCTTGTTTACATCAAAAAAATTAAAATTTTAGAAAATAAAACTTAACATTTTCTAATATAAAATTTTACTAAAGAAGAAAAATCTAATTTTGTAATTTTTCGAAATGATTCCAATTGAAACATTGAGCATATTTTGGTTAAATAAAAATAAAGAATAAAAGAAAATCTCACACAATAAGTGCAATTTTATACATCTAATCAGAAAATAGTACAAAAAATAACAAAAAAGAATAATAAAATGAGCAAACGAAATGAAAAACTAAAATCATAACAATGTACTTATGTTCATTTGTAACAAATTTTGGGTAAGAAAGAAGAACAATAAAAAATTTAACCACAAATTGTTGGCCACATTGTGCTGCAATTTATACTGAAATTTTATAGCCACTAATAATGCTTAACTTCTTTTCTTTTATGCATACAAAACATTTGTTACTTATTTATAAGTTTATGTATATTGTGTATATGTATAGAATTTACCATTAGGATGGCACCAGATAAAATAAATATACTTCATTATTAAGATGAATATCCATTAAATATTGGATTTTTATATGAAAAATAAGTTTTAATTACCCAAATTTTCGAATTAAAGTTGATAGCTTGGTAAAATGCTAAAGATCGAGCAAAAATCAATCACACAAATCTCTTCCCGAAATTTGATTGTTTATAATTTTGGGTAAATGAAGAGAAAGAGTAAATATCATTCAAATCTGTGAACATTCCCAAAAGACGATTTTCTGATTCTGCTCTCACTTAGATTTTGTTTGTTGAATCAAGAGATAAAACAATTATAAATTAAAATCCGTAATAACCCAAATTTCCATCAAAACAGTCGATTCTTATATAAAAAATTTAAAATTGCTTGTTTAAGTTAAATGAAGAGAAATAGCAAAAATGGTTGAAAGTAGTGTTCACATGATTTTCCATTCAATATTTGATTTTTATATGAACAATCTAAAATTACTTAAAATTGCTTATATCTTTGTTAAACGAAAATAATCAAATTATATTATTACTCAAAATTTTTCAGTAAATACGATAGAACAAAAGTGGTTTATATATGTTATCATTGAAATTTTCTCACAAAATTCGATTTTAATAATAAAAATTAACAAGTAGCTTATATCATTGTTACATAAAGAGATAAAGGAAAGATTTGTTAGATAAATTAAAAATTCAAGTTTTATATAAAATTTTTTTAATGAATTTATATTTGTTAAATGAATAGTTAAACAGAAAAATAATTGAAAACTTACATTTCCATAAAATTTTCATTTCACTTTTAAGTAAGAAATAAAAAATGAAATAAATATTTTTTAAAAATCCATCTATAATTGATATAGAAATCAAAGGACTTCTAACTTGTTTACAATCTTTACCAAGTACCAAGTCTTTTAGCTGTATTAGAAATTGTTAATACGCAATTCTTAAAATATAATTTTGAAACCATCCTAACACTTTATTACTATACATTTGATTGTAATAGTAGATGAATAAATTTTTTGTATATATTATTGTCTATATGTATGCGTTTAATGATAATAATGATCATATAATGTTCTCTTTATATAATTTTATAAAGTACTTTCACATGTATGTGTCTGACTAAGAGTATGAGTCGAGTACATTTAATGCTGTTGGCCAATTATATGTAACAAAACTGTTCCTTCCTTTTATATCCTTTTATATTTTCTTTTTATTTACTTGCTATTTTTATGCGATTGTAAGCAAAAATTAATATTATTAAGTAAAACTTATAGATAGTCTTTCTATCACTATGAAAAGTAAAGGTACTACTAAATAACTTCAATGTGTTCATATATAGTATAAAAATTTGACACATAATCAACACATTGAGATTTGTTAAAAAGTAAAATTTTTGAGAGAATTTTATATTTAAAACATTTAGAAGTTGCAAATAGAACAAATTGTTTTATAGTCCAGAAGAAGTTTGTAATGCCTTTGAATCATAAATGTATTGTAGAGGGCAATGAATTCATTGAAAAAAGTATAAAAATAACAAAGAAAATATAAAATTTAACGAAATAAAAGCAGTTCGAAAACATGTACTATAGTTACAATTCGACGTTTTTGTATTTGAAATAAGGAGGTATGATCTTATTAAATATATACCGATTCTGTTTACATTTTTATATTTTAAATTGAAAATATTTTAACTCTTAATTGTGGTGCGAAAATGTTGTTATTGCAAAAATATGATCCATAATAGCTTTAGGGCTTTTTTATGTAATATAAATATCAATATACCATATATGAGTAGTTTATATAATAAAAGGATGATCATATAATTTCACCGTTGAACAATAAAACGGAAAAACTTTAACTTATCCTAGGAAACAATGGTTGTGTAAAGAAATATATGTATACATATTTAATTCTTTACTATTTACAAAACTTTTAAAGATATGTATGTATGTTGTGTATAAAAACAAATTGGTTTGAAGTGTTAATTTGCCCAAAGCGTTATACGTTTTTTGTGTCTGCTTACAAAACCTACATATGAATCTACATTTATATATGCAAGTCTTTATACACGATTTAGGAAGAGAGATAAATCCTTTCCTCTTTTTTTTCGCTTTTTGTTGTTTGTACTATTTACAATATCTACAACAATAACAAAAAAGTTATACTAAGTATCTTTTGTTTGGTTTTTTTTCTTCTTCTATATTCCGCACTTTCTTTTCATTTTTTGTTATGAACTAATACTCAGTTTTCTTATGCCAGGCACGTTTTGTCTTTATTTTTTAAACAGTTAAACGCAAAAGGACAAAGAGTATACAAAATATGTAGGTACCCCTGAATACTATTTTAGACGAAACAGTTACATAAATACACAAGTATTATAGAGGGAAAATTATCTAGACTAGCATTCTAAAACTCCATAGCTCCATTGGAATAGTGAAAATACTTGATTAGTTGCTGTCTAAAAAATTGTTTACAAAGTTTTCCACATTCTTAAATCGAAAGAAATTTATATATGTTGTGCATACAAACTGTAGAATTAGTAACTCAAATATTTAATAATACTACCTTTAAGATATCGCTCTGTTTAGTGTAATATAGCTATGATCATTATAAATATTTAAAAAAGAAAAGAAAACGGTAAAATAATCCAAAAATGCAATAAACAATAGTTTCGAAAATCTATTTTACTGGTAAATTTTAAAGAATTCTCTTTCGCTTAGGTCATAAAAGGCCTCAGTTATAGAGTTCTACAATGATTTCCCACCACTAGCACACACTCACACAAAATGTATTGCTTTTTGTGAAATTGAGTAACCCCTAACGAAACACAAATATACACAGTAGAGATCAAAATCAAATATAACAAAATATTTACAATATATAAAAATAATCGAAATAATAATCTATACAAAAAAGCGTAACGTTAATGAATTACTGTGTTATCAACTGAAGATTTAATGTTGACATCTGGACTACGGATTGGTCTCTACACGAATGGATCAAATCGATATTTTTGAAAATTATAATATATAGTCGGTTAAAAGTATTCACTTAGAAAGACCCAATTCTATAAATTATGTAATTCTTACAAAAAAAAAAAAAATGAATGGACATGTCTCCCTTTTATACTGAAGGGAGCAGATAAGGTAAAAGTAGAACGTAATTGGTATTTGAGATGTAAAGGTGAGAATAGCCTTTGTTTAATGGACAGACTTCCGGCTTGAAGGACCTCTCTCCTAATAAGTTTTGGTCAAAACACTTGGCTTCGAGAAAACCTAGTTGATTTTAAATCAACTTAACATAAATTAGGGAGCATACATTTTACCACTTTTACGTGAGCCCACTGTATTTATGTATATATTAAAGAAAGTCCTTAAACATAAAGAACTTGTTACGAGTTTCTTTAGTGTTTGCTAAGATAGGACAACGCCACTGTAGTGTAACAAATAAATTAAAAAAGTACGTTCGTTTGATGGCGTTATTAAAAGGATGGACTTTTGAAGACTATGGGTGTCATGATTATAAGTATTATCTAGTCGAAAGAAAATAACAACATGAAAACAAATGCTTTCTACATACACATTTTTCTACTTTTAGCTAACAAATGAAATTTTCAAACAATGATTGTTGAATATTTACTAAGGTCAGTTGAAAGCAGTAGGGATTTTTTAACTCTGACTCAGACATAAAAACAACAACAAAAAAGAGGGCGATTTTATAAGTTTAAATTCTTCATTTCCTATTAACATCTTTTTCTTTTTTGTAAATTTTGATATACTTGTATTATGTACATCCGTATCTATCCTTTGCTTAAGAATGTGTGTAAAATTTAGGGTTGCCTTTTATATTCAATGTTGCTTAAAAACTTAACAAATTGTTTAAGTATTTCGGTTATTTTTATACATTTTTAGTAGATTTCAATTGATTTTTTTGTAAGAAGTTTCCTTAATTTAAACAAAAAATGTATTTATCTTTCTTTTACTTGTCTTTTTTTTTACAAGTTTGGGTTATTGATAGAAAATCCTTTTTTAAGTTAAAGAAAAATTTTATCACTTTAGCAAAGCATAAAAATTCAATTGATAATACTTGCAAAACTCTTCCGAAACAATAAATTGAAAATTGAAAAGAAGGAAGTACAAGTTATTTTATGTTCTTTTTTGTGTATTTTTGTCCCAAATGAAAAAGTAAAGTTGGAATAATATAGTGTGTTTGTACATAAAAACGCCTTAAGTTGTACTTAACAATATTTAGTTTTCATTTTCCTTAACAAAATGTTTAGGTTTTACTTTCCTTTTTAATTTTTTTTTGTCTATTATCAGTTTTTTTTTAGATTTTGTTCTTTTATGTATTGTTAAGACTTTTTCAATAACTAACAATAGTATAAGAATTATGCGCTTCTAAAGCAAAAAGCGTTAAAACCCCCAAAAATATGCATTATTATAGCCACAGGATAGCGTTTCTTATAATATAAATTCTTTTTTTTTTTCTTTGAATATGTTAACAAATAAGCTGACGTGGCGGTATTGAAAAGGGTATTTGGGTGTTAATACCAGTTAGACTATTATTACCCAATATTTGATTTTACTTTAGCTTGTTGTGTTTAGTTGTATTTTTAATAAAATTTTAAGATTTTTATTATTAGGTCTATTTATTACTTCGAAAAGTTATACTATTATTAGACCGTAAACATAAACCTATATAAAGAAAATATGCCTTAATAAATCTACGCACTTTCCATCTAAAATTGTAAACTTGCATAATTTATATGAGCTCCTTTTGACCTAATGACGAAACTTTTTGATATTCTGTGCATTATTTCACCTAGAAATATACTCCAGGAACAGTGAATTTACTGCCTGCCATAAGAAATTTCCACACAAGCAAATTATCTAAATCAATGTCAAATTTAATTGAATTCGGTTTAGAATTTAATGTTATAAATTTGGCTTATTAAAACTGTTTTTAACGGTATATTACATAACCTAAGTCCAATACAAATGTACCTCTGGAATAGGACTTTAAGACCATTAATCCCCTAAATATTAATATATCTTAATGTATCAACAGGTTTAGTGTTACATCGAAAAATTGTCTATTATTTACGAATTTTTGTTACGAATTTGGCTTATTAAAACTGGTTGTAATCGGAGTATAAAAATACGGATATACATAACATAATCGAATCTTACCAGATCCGTGATGCAAACAGATTGACAAACTTAAACAGAATGACGAACTCAAACCTATCATTTTTTGATAATCTATGATTCAAAACCAAAACCTTTTAATTTCACTATTTTATCGTAATCAATTTGACATCCATTCACTTTCAATTTGGTACCAGAGATCAGCATTTTTAAAATTTTAAATCATCGTTTTGAAATTATGCACATATGTACCTAATACATTGTTGACAGTGTGTGTGGTAATTTTATGCATTTGTATTAAAATATTTTCTCTGGGTGTTGTAGTTAAAAGCTTTCAATTCAGTTTTTATATAAATCAATATATTATATATCATTTTAATACTTTTCGAATATAAAACATAAACATAATTTTAAATCTTT
>JACGTJ010003054.1:64683-85322 GCA_014858695.1 Chrysomya rufifacies | reverse complement strand
TTCACCTTAAATTTCATCTTTGTACCTTTATCCGTTTCATATTTATGACATATTATGTACTAAAAAGCTCCATGGGTTTTCGTTACATAACTTCCTTTGTTGTTTGTGCCAAATTTCGTCTTCCTAGTTCATCAGGTGCGATTTGTATCGTGCTTTCAACAGACATCGCTAGATCGACTTAGAATCTTACCAGGACCTAGAATATATATATATGTTGGGGTCTTGGACGAATATTTTAACATGTTACAAACGGAATGACAAACCTAACACCCAACATTTTTTGATGGTGGGTATAATAAATTTCAGATATTCCTCAAAAAATAAAAAGAAATTAATTAAAAATATTTTAATTTTAAAGTTTGAAATTCCAATCATAAAATATTCCAACATTCTAAATGTACGATTATTTTTTTTTAGTTCATCAATTAAACATTTTTATATCAAACATTTTTTATTAAATTTGTTTATTTAATTAATTAATTGTCTCACAATTTGCAAATTTTTTTACATTCATAACATTTTTATATGTTTATGTATTAGTTATCTCTTTTAGTTTAAGATATATTTTAGATATATATGAAATTAATTTTTAGTTGTTTAATTTCTTGTATATAATTATATTTGATCCATAAAAAACAAGTTAGAACTCTATAGTCGGCTGTGCTGAATCTTATATACCCTTTGTTGGTGTATTTTCGTATTTCACGACGACTAATTATTCACTTTTTTAAATAAAAAACCTTCAAAAATCAGGCATATTTATAGTGAAAAAATAAATCTCTAACGTCCTCTCAAATCAAAAGCAAAGATTTAAAAGCAGGTGTGTAAGTTTTTGTGGTTTTTTTTAGCTAAACAAAAACAAATTTTATTAAGAATTTAAGTTTATTTACCACAATAACGACTTTTGGAGTACGACTTGCAAATATGCAATGAGAAATCGCCTATTCCGTTTTCCTAATTCTCAAAATTCTTGCAACCCTAAGGAATGAATTGTACCAATTTATGATCGGGGCTGTTTTTAAGGACATACTAAACGAAGGAAGGACGGACACACGATTCAGAATATATATTTTATGGTGTCTCAGATGAAAGATTTAGCAATTACAAACGGAATGAAAAATTTATATATACCCTATCGCTATAAATGAAGGATATAAAAACTTATGTTACAAGCTTCTAATGTGAAACTTTGAAAAAATGAAAAAAACTTTTAATCGTTTGATTTGGATATTTAATAATCGAATTTGATTAAGACCAATTTTAATTAAGTTAAATTAAGTATTACGTACGTACGTTGTTCGATACGCCCTATGCTTCTCTTGGACTAATTATTTAAGTTACCTACTTCTTAGTATTTTGAGTAATTTCTTAAATATAACGAAGAAAATATTTTGATTTTTACGCAATAATTAACTTTTTTAGTGTGAATTATGAAAAATTATTTGTATTGAGAATAAATTTTAAATTTCTTTTAATTCTGTAAACCAAACGAAAATTTTTAATTAAATCTGTTCTATTTTGTATAAATAGATAGACAATCATACATAAATAAATTAATAATGATAAATATCTATATTAGTAAAAATAGAAAAGTAAATTGATTGAAAAATAATTAAGTTGTTGTTATTGTTGTCTTTTTTTGTAAAACCGTTAAATGGGATCAGGGATACTAAACGTTTAACATAAAATATTTATAGTGGATACATTTCTCATACCCATAATGAAATCCTTCAAATAATATTGGGGCGTTGTTGTTGGAAAAAGGTGGTAGCAGGTGGGGGATGATGATGTTTGTTTTTCTACTTTTTGCTTTGTTTTTTCTTTTTAACTATAAACGATGATGGTGGTACGCAAGTTAACAACAGTAGCACCATCAGAAGCAGCAAAAGTAACATTAACAGCATTAACAACAGCTCTGGCAAAAAGTTTCATAACTAGGAAAACTGCTATCAGTTATTTGACATTGCTCCTGCTAAAAGGTTGTTTCCCGGGAAAAAAATAATGAATTTGCAAATACACTAAACGAGTGTTACTTAAATTGTGAAAAAAAAAACAAAAAAAAAGTTGGTGAAAATATTTCCACTTGGAAAATTTCTATATAATTTTTTAGTTTTTTAGTATACCAACAAAAAAAAAAGAAAATATATATGAAATCAAGAGCATAATACTTATATACACACATTCTTTTCTATATGGAATGAAATGAAAATTAAATTAAGTTTTATTATTGTGTAAATTTAAAGAATTTATATTTTTAATAAACTATTTTTCAGTAATAAAAAGTGCTAGAAAATTTTAACAAAATAAAATCAATTAAATATAAATGTTAAATATAAATTATTAGTGGATAGTGTTTAATAGTGAAATTGTTTGAGAAAAAAGATAATAAAAAAATTAATTTCAATAAGAAAAAAAAGTAAAAGTTTTCTAATAAAAAAAGCCAAAATGGCACAGTTTGTAACACATATACAGCCGACTCTATTGGAGGCATCCCAGGGTCATGTACCGCATCATCATGGCCATCAAGTGGGTCTTCAACATTCTTCACACTTGCCACACAGTGGACATAATATGCCATCGCCACCAACGGCTCATAATCACCAACATCATCAGCAGCAGCATCATCATCAACAACAACAGCAGTCATCACATCATGGTCATCATCAGAGTCCACCATCGCAAGTATCTTCACCGCCAGCTATAGTGGGTCATTATGCATATTTTCAACAATTGCATTCGCAGCATCCACATCCTCAACAGCAGCAACAACAACAAACACAACATCAGCAGCAACAACAACAACACCATCAGCAGCACCAGCAACATCATTCACAACAACACCATCAGCAACAGCAGCAACATCATTCACAACAACAACAACATCATTCCCAGCAAAAACATCATCATCAGCAACATCATTCTCAGCAACAACAACTTCACCACCATGGCCAAGGAAAACACACAACACCAACTGGTGGTCCAGGAAAACATGAACATTGTCCAACTGGTCACCAAAGTTCGGTAATATCTTTAACCTTTACTAGTATTTGTCATCATCTGCTCAAAATTACTTTCGTTTTTCTAATTACAACTGGAAATATAAAAATAGTTCTTAATCATCAATCTCGATGATGTAATTTATGAATTAATATGTACATCCTCTATAAAATCGTACATAGTCCCTTTTCTTTCCATACCTCCTTTAATATAAATGGGTCGTTCTAAATATTATACGTACGTTTGTTTGTATGTATCTGTCTATCAGTGTTGGAAAATTCAATAGAATTTTTAAGTGTTCTTTCTGAAATTACTAATTGTATACGATATTACGCATTAACCAAAATAGAAAATAGAAAAAAAAACTATTTGGTCTATATATTAATAATTTTTAATAGTTTGATTAAAAAAAGTGGTTTATGGAAGTTTCCAAAAGATATTTTTTAAATCCTTACAGTTATTTTTATGTGACTTTGCCCTTGAGTCTTTTAAGCGGGAAAATGAGTAGAATGAGAGAAATTTACGTCATCATACAAAATTTTACATAAATGAATTTTAGCCGATCTGCACAGAATGCGTGTTGTATCCATTATAGTATCCAAATAAAATTAAATGAATTTACCTTATTATATTGTTGTATTTGATAAGAACTGAAATTTTTACGAAATAATTACGTATTTAAAAGAAAAAATAATAATGTGAAATATATTAACGAAAAAATTATATATTTTTGACATCGTAATTACTAAGGGGAGCGTTGTAAAATGTTATATACGAATAAAATATATATTACGGGCATAGAATCACTAAGAGGTGCGTTCTAAAAACGGCTTTTATTACTTATTTTTACAAAAATGTTATATATTAGTTTTCTAGAACATTTCGGCGGCATATATATGCGGGTGAAGAGTTTATATATACATAAAATCCTTCTAAAAAAGGATGATATTAAAAAAATCAGAAAACTTGTTAATACATTAATATGCATAAAAATTAATTACAGATTTTATTTATTCAGTTCAATCGTAAGAATTTTATGGGTATAAATGAAAGTTAAGATTTAACTTCGGGTTAATTGAGTGTAGAGTTTATAAATTTATCGACATTTGTCAACTCTCGAGAAATGAGAAAGAATTTGTTAGAGGTTATGACTAAAGACTGAATTAATTTAAAAATTTATAATGCAATTTTTTTAGTATTTTAATAGAATAACATGAACTAATGTTATATTGGAATTGATTGAATGAAATTTATATTAAAATTGGGAGTAAGGATATAGGGAGAGAGCCACGACTTCATCTTTATATTTCCCTTCTTACTGTTAATATCAAAATTCGTTATCATATGTACGTCTATTCGTTTTGCATTTATAGCAAATAGTACCCTTCGGTTGAACATCCACTTGTAAACTCAACAGATTTATATCCCATTGAATACCAAACTTCTCTTATATAACATAAAATGTTGTAGATTTGAGTCAATTTGTTGGTTCCTTAGATAAATTTGTTGCAAACTCTTCAAAAAATCGAAATCTTTTGAACAAAAAACATCTAACAAATTATATATGATATATTTCTAAAAGTTCCAAGTTTTTTTTCTACAATTTTAGTATAAAACAAGTAGTTTAGTTGGTAAATTATTATAACCTTCATCACTTTATGAAAGGTGAGTTAATGAGCTATTCGTTTCCCATTCTAAAAGGTTTTTTCCTCGTGTCTTATCTTTCCCAAGATATCTTTAAATTTGCGAATTTTACTTATATATTTAAGAATTTTATGCAGTTAGACCCTTATTTGGGAGGGTCATTTGTAAGGGGGCTAGGTGAAAAAATAAAACGATTATAATCAATCTTGACATGTGAGTTCAGATCAATGAAAGAAATAAATGATATATACATACTAAATTTCAACGAAATTCTCGGGAATCACGTTCCGCGAATTTCTGGGATAAAAACTCTATTTCGACTCAAAATTCTTAATTACACAAATTCTTTGTAGAATATTAGCTACCTTTCCACTAAAGATATGATTTCATCCAGATTAAAATTTGTTTTCTCAATTCACATCAAATTAAGTATATATATATTCTCTCAGCTTTTCTGGAAGTTAAACAAATATATACAAAAAACTATTTCCAAACGCATCAGAATGTCATTTGCAGGGTATGATAAAAAAGCTTAAAATAAAATTAATGATTGTTATAACATAATCTGACAGATATTTAAAAGTCTGTAAAAAAATTACATATTATTCAACAGAGCCACAAAAGGATCGTAAATAGGTTTATCTAGTTATAATCTTATTAATTATTTTAACAACACACATTTGTAGCCATAAATAATGAAATCTCGTATTTTTTTGTACTTAGTATTGGAATGTAATATCTCAATACATACCTTAAAAATAGGGAAGTGATTTTTAAGGAAGTTCTTTTTTTAATTATTTCCAAAATTTACAATTTGGATGTACATTATCGAAATTATTCTAAAAAATGTATTTGATTTTGTAAAATTTCCCTTTTTTTAATTTATAATGTCTCAATAAAATTTAAAGATTTGTGGACTTTGGATTGGTTTTAATGGGATTTAATGTTGAAATATTTAAAAATATTGCTCCAGATTCTTCTTAAAATACAGATTACAGAACTGTAAGAAAAACAAAGTAAATTACCTTAATGGAAAACAACACCAAAATAAGTAATTTTTCACAACATCATGAACATGAAAAAAAACATTCTTTAATGACAAATCCATGTAATATTTATTGGAAATGATTTGAATTGGCACATCTTCCGGATCATAATTTTGGGGTCTTATTGATTTCCTTAAATGTTATATTCTATGCTGGAGTTCTATTTCGCAGTAAAATTCAAACTTTAATTTGAAATTGTTTTCATTGAATGAACTTTGTATGTATTTAAAATTATAGAGAAGTATTTGTATCGAGTGTTAAATAGCAATCAAATTCACTTGTACAATTGTTAATGCAATATCATGGCAAAATAATTTATAGGTGGTGGCATTTAAAAATTTGACATTTAATATACGAAAAAATAATCAGCTGGGCATTTAGCACTACCTTGGCTTTAGTGTACCCTTTGCAATATTTAAATATAGGCTCTCAATATTGGATTTGCGAAAAAATGGTTCATTTATTCTAAACACTCAAGTAAGAGAGTTATATTCGACTTAATTAAGTCTTTCATATATATATTTATGCTATCCTTGGACTGGCAAAACCTATATACAATTATCATCTTGTGATGTTAGGCATAATAAGTTAAAACGCTATATTCGAACAATATAGATAGATCGAAATTTTTAAAAAGAATGAAGTTTTTTTTAAGTATTAAATTGAATGTTTTTCACAAAATGTGATGAATGTGTTAAAGAAAATACAAACAATGTAGAGAAATGAAAGATTATCTATGATATTTGTTGGAATTTTTTTCTTCAAATAATAATACTTGACTAAAATTTAACATATAAGATTACCTTTCGAAATAATTGAGTCCTTTAAAGATGTTGAATCTTGGGTTCTTAGGAGAACATTTAGTATTCTTTTTTATATTTTCCATGTCTGGATAGTATCTATATTTTGTTGAGGTGGGATCATGGGGGTGGTTGTGTGGCTCACAATTTAATAAATATGTATATAACTGTATACTTATATACAGTTTAAATAAATGTTTTCTTATGAAAATGACGTAATCCTAGAATAACAAATATTTTTCCCATTTTTAAGTTTGTATGAGTGTGTTTGTTATTGTATGCGTGTGTGAGTGATGTGGTCGTTGTTGTTTTATTTTAAAGGATACAAATTTTGAAATTTTTTTTACTGTTAAATTAACAGTGCGTGTGTACATGGGTTTATTTTAAATAGTGGTTGTTGTTAGTTAGCTAACAAGAGCAAGAGAATTCTGTTAAAATATGTTGAAGTGTGTGAGTGTATATATCCTTCATGCGTGTGTTACATACACACATTTTTGCATAGATATTTGTTTTCTATGTTAACAAAGTTTCTGTTGTTATTGTGTGCTCAGCTAACTTATTTTAACGTGAATCTTTTGCTTACAGTTTTCTTTGGTTTGTAAGAAATCTGCAACTTACAGAAGTTATTTCCATATAATGTTTATGTTGTAGATAATTTTAATAATATTTTTATACTTAACAAGTTTATTGAACTTTTTCCAGAAGTTGTTGTTGTTTTTATGGTTTGAATTTTAAAAACATGTTAATCGACATGTTTTTAGACAAGTTTGTAAACAACAATTACTGCTATAAATGGTCTATTATATAAAATAAGTTTGTAGGTAAATTTAAAATTCTATTTTATTTATATTAACTTTTTATATTTATAAGAGTTTTATAAAATTAATTGGACACTAACAAACGATTATAAATATAAAGTTTAAGTATGAATAAAAATTTTGCACATAAGTTAAGGGCCCAAAAAATGGTATATGCTTTAAATTTCGTTCAATCATAAGTAAATTTATTTACGTAATGTACTTAAGTACTCTTTCCCATAGGAAATTTGTAAGGTGTATTTTTTGAAGACTGCAACCTTAGGACACGGAAAATGAGACAGCCTTTGAGAGATTTGATTCCTATTGTGGATTTCCTAATGTGCCTCTTTGTTACACCAATCAGTTCTAGTTTAGTTCTATATCTGGTTCAGTTTTAGTTCTAGTGCACTTCTACTTTATCTTTTATTCTAGTTTCAAACCCTGAAATAGAATTAAAACTGAACTACAGTTGTCCTTCAGTTTTAGTTTATTTTCAGCTCTATTTTATGGCATATGCTTTAAATTTCGTTCAATCATAAGTAAATATATTTATGTAATGTACTTAAGTACTCTTTCCCGTAGGAAATTTGTAATGGGATTGGTTACTTATGTGAAAATAGAACCGTGTGCCTAAGTTCTTCAAAATATCTTTAAGAACATTATGTTTTTGTACTCAATATCGGGCTTGTTATTCCCTGACATATGTATATAAAGATTCGTCCAGGAACATAAGAGACATATATTCTTAATGCCGGTAAGATTGTTGGTCAATCTAGTAATATCCGTCCATAGCTTTGCTAAAAGAGGAATAGAGTTCGAATGGAATCACTCGGAAGGGAACAAATATTATCTCATATTCCTCCCGAAATTAAGTTATATAGAACATATGTTTAATAAATCATATATTTTATTTGCATCTGCGAACTATTTTGTATAATATTGCCTTCACACATATTAGCATGTGGGAAATGAAAAACTAATCGAGTAATGGAGCATTTCTAACATTAAATATAAATTTTATAGTTAAAAGTTTGAAGGTGTTTTTCAATTGCAATCGGGGCATAAAGTTTTTATTTAACAAAATGTCAATTAGCTATTTATAATCTGCTTTAAATGAAATATAAAGTGATGTTAAGGTATTTTGAAGTCCGAAAAGTGTTATAACCCTAATGTTAATATTCACATATTCATGAACATTTGAGTAAATTCGAAAATGATTCAATATATTGGATCTTTGCTAGATTTTTGCAATCAAAAGATGCCGTTAAGTAAACATAAAAAATAGCTAAATATTTGAAAATTTCTCAAATTCGTATAGTAAATAAAATTCGTTGAGAGAAAATAGTTTAAATCTAAGAGAATTTTCTTTAGCGGAAAATCATTAAAATTGAGTAATACTCATGAATTTTCTTTAAAATTTGTATTTAAGAGAGTGAATTTTATAATTTGGCTAATATAGCAGATCAATTCGAACAAAATAGTTTTTTTCATTTTAAATTTTAATATAACGAAACAGCTCAAATCGACTGGTTAAACATTTTGTCGAGAACGAAAGAACTTATAACGAAATTATATTAATGTGAAAGAAAAGAAATTGAAAAAGAAAATTTTAAATAATTTCTTCACTATTAAAAACGAGTTTTACATTTAAAGGAATACAAAAATTGTATACAAATGTTGAATCCATTAAAAAAGCGTTTTCCTTCTTTGCAAAGTTTGGGTGTAAGTGAGAAAAAAAAATACAAAAATCAAATTAAACAAAATTAACATATTGTTTGTTAAAAAGCCTAAATATTAGACAAAAACTTATGAAATGTTGTGAAGGAAAAAAATCTATTTTAAAAATAAAATTTAAAAGAAAGAACAAGAATGTGTCTGGCTACAGAAATAAACACAATATTTTTATGTAATAAAAAAAATGCTTAAATATTATCTGATTTGCAATTTAAGAAACAAAACGTTGAGCCATAATACATAAATGGAATTTAAATTAAATGTACCGATTTACATATACATATGTGTTATTTATATATAGGTCAAATTGTTATAGTTTCAAAAAAAAACTTATTAATGTATATTAATAAATAATGAAATGATTATTAGAACTTGATTAAACTTAAAGAAGAATTTTAAATATTTACTAAAAGAAATATTGTTTAGTTTAGTTAGATATACAGACACTTATAAATATACATACATATGTATATTTATATACACAACAGAAAAAATGAACAGATTTTTATATTATTTTTGTTTTTAGGTAGAACAGCGCACATGACCACGTAGTCAGACATCATTTTGTACATACATACATACATACATATATACATACATATTTACATATATTTATATAAACAATTTTAGTTTAGATATTAAAGA
Organism: Chrysomya rufifacies; assembly: GCA_014858695.1. Classification (NCBI taxonomy): domain Eukaryota; kingdom Metazoa; phylum Arthropoda; class Insecta; order Diptera; family Calliphoridae; genus Chrysomya; species Chrysomya rufifacies. The sequence goes on along the minus strand of JACGTJ010003054.1, from coordinate 75,659 downwards.
ACTGTTGGGAACTTGTTTAGGTTTTTGTTTTTGTGTGGAAGCATTTTTGTGGTTTCAATCACACGTAAATATTAGAAAATTCAGTTTTAAATAAAAATAATTAACAAAACAAAACATATGGGTTACTAAATTATGTATTGCGCTTGACATACAGGACATTTATATGTTTTGTGTTAAAGCAGTATTCAAAGATATTTTTAAAAATACTTAAATTATTTGATTACAAATTTTCGATTTATATTTTCTGATTTATTTAAAATAAAATTCTATTTCACTAAAACTGAAATATAATTTTATTATAGAAACTAGTTATTGAACTGTTTGGGATTTGTAAATCAATCTAAAGTTATTGAAGAATACAATTTATAAACAATTTAAATAGTAAAAATTTATAAACAAATTACTTTTTACTGTCACCTATTGTTGCTTTCAAAAATATCATTAAAACTGGTCAAATTGGTATAAATTAAAGTTAAAGTGTATTTTTAGAAGACTGCGACCTTAGGACTTTCATGGAAAATGAGACAGCCTTTCAGTGATTTGATTCCTATTGCGGATTTCCTAATGTGCCCCTTTGTTGCACCAATCATGTTTAGTTCCTGTTTTAGCTTAATTTGAGTTCTAAATCAGTTCAATTCGAGATCCGCACAAGTTCTGTTCTAGTTTAGTTCTTGCTCAGTTCTAATTTAGTTCTATTTCAGTTTTAGTTCAATTCCACCTTAATCCTAGTGCACTTCTACTTTATCTTTTATTCTAGGTTCAAACCCTGAAATAGAATTAAAACTGAACTACAGTTGTCCTTCAGTTTTAGTTTATTTTCAGCTCTAGTTTAATTCTAGTTCAATTTTTGTTCGCTTCAATTTCAGTTCAGTTATAATTTTATAGCAATCTTTAGCATCTATTTCCAGGTTATACCATAAGTTTTTTAAAAATACTATCCGCTTCATAACCATATTTTTAATATCACTCTGAAGAACCCCTATCTACTCTTTGCAAGGTATTTTATCAATGATTGGTCCATTATAACGCGGCTAAGTAATAAAATACAACGTAATCAAAGAGAATATGTTAGCTGTTATACTTTGGTCCTTTAGCATATTTCTAATTATTGGAAAATTTTTTCACATTCAAAGATAAAACCTTTCATATATTATTTATCATTTTAAATAAAATTTAGTGAACTTTAAAATAGTGTATAAAAAACTTAAATATTTCAAAGTTTTTAATAGATCTTTTAAAATCGAATAGTCCAGGCGCACATGTTTTACTCCTTATAAAGGATATTTAATTAAGAAATGTAACTTTGTTTTTATAACCTATACCACCATAGATGGAGATAAGAGATAGATAGAGAACAAAATTTGTTTAATACCCGCCTAAAATATATTAAAAATCACTTGTTTAGTCGATAATATGAAGTCTACACGGCTGACTGTCTATCTAAGTCGGTCCATTATTTCTCCATATAAGTGTATATCCCGAATTGAGGATTTAAACACTCAACTCGCTTAAATGAGTGACTACTTTATTAAAATTATAATTAATAATAATAAAATTATAATTAATAAATATAATTTTTCTAGATTTTATCTTGTGTGCCAAATTTTGTTCTAATCGATTCATTGTTAAGCCTAACTCCCAAGTAAATGGAGCATTTTTATGGGTTTTTGGTCCATAACTTCCTTTTTTTGAACCGATTTTGCTTATTTTTTTCTCAATACCAAAAAGCCCTTACATAAGAAATATATGCTCAATTTTACCTTCGAAGCTCTCCAAATGTGATCTCTGTCGTCCTTTAAACAAACAGACGGACAGATGGGCAGACATCGCTAGATCGACTAAGAATCTTACCAGGACCAAGAATATATACAAGTATTTTAACAATTTAAAATTGAGTGACAAACCCAATATACTTCCCCATCAAGAAAACTATGTATATTTATCTTGATATACATTTTCCATACTGTTTTTAACTGGAATTTTTAGAGTAAGGTATACGCCATGCAGAAGGGTTTTTATTGATTAATTTTAAAGATTAGAATATATAATATAATATATCTTTCAAACAATCTAATTATGACAGTAATGTAGTTCAAGTTAAATCTTTAAGTTAAATCTTTATCATTATTATTTAATATGTTCAGTCAGAGTTTATTTTGAATAATTTGTAATTTTAAAACAATTTTAAAAACGCATTTCTGTTTAAATATCATTAAAAATAAGCCATTATTCATTGATATCAAATCTTGTTTTTTTTTTGTAATGTTAAAAGCAAATAATGTGTTAACTTGGCAACACTAAGTATTGTGCACTCAGCTATATAAAATGCAACATGCTCTTATGAATATAATGCAACTTAGTGGGTGTATTATAAAAATTTACAATCCCCTAGTTGTATGCAATACTTTTTGAATTGAATGAAAAGGGGTGCATTTCTTTATATTGTTCGCTTTCAATTAATGTGAACGGTATATGTAATTCAAAATGTATTATTTTCAAATAATGACATGTGTGAAATGAATTTTATATTTTATTGTTTCTAAGTAACAGTTGTGAGAATTAGTTTTGTTATACATACATACGTACATGCAAACATATATATAGATATTCTTGACATTTGGAGTCGGTTTACAATTTTTATTCTAAAAAGTTGTAAACATTTTTCGTACACTGATCTTATAACCCTTTACAAATTTTCTGTATGCCAATTTATTCTATTCGTTTATAAGTTGGTCTTCTATTGATCTTCTATTAAAAATATAGCACTGATATATTTTTAAGAAACTTTCTTTCCAAATATAAGCATAAACGCCNNCAACTAATTTTAGTTCAAAAAATTTTCTGAAATATGTTTTTAAAAATCTTAACAACTTATCCGCTAAAAACTATATCTTACCAATAAAAAGACCAATTCAAATCTGGAACTTTTAAAGAAAATAAATGGATTTTTTGGTGAATTAGTGATATTAATGTAAATGCATACAAAGCAATCACAATCACAACAAAGACCATCTATAGTTTAACAAATTGTTTTGTATATTTTTTTTATAAATATCTCAAAACGAATATCTGAAATATTTAAAAAAGGATATGTGTTTTAAGCGCCTATTGACCAAACACGGGTTAAGTGTTTTGATAAGTATGCTTTTTATATGGACAGGGTTTCACTTTAGTAAAATAAATTTTTCAAACATGTTTTTGTTGGGATTTTGTGTACTTTTATAAAAAGCATTGGGAATTTATTAAACGTTCCGGATTAAAGACAAATTTATGTATCTTATGCGGAGTTTTTTGGGTGGGCGTGAATATGGATGGTACACTCCCATTTTGTGTATACCCCGTGAATCATGATTCACCTAAAATTTCGTTATCCGTTTCATATTTATTACGTATAATGTTCTTAAATGCTACAAAATGGCCCATTTTCAGGGTTATCGGTTATAATTACTCTCTTATTTATGAACCGATTATGGTAATTTTTACCACTGAACTAACCTTATGTGCCAGTTTTTGCCTTCTTGGAATCTCTATGCAACAGACCGACGGACATAGCTAGATCTACATAGAATCGTACCAGGACTCAAAATTTACACTTTGGGGTGTCAGACGATTATTTCAAAATGTTACAAATGAAATAACAAACCCAATATATAAATTGTTTAGATATGAGGATAAGATAAAAAATTTATTAATATTTGTATTAATAAAACACTTAACAAAAAGTTTCTTAATTACAATTTGTTTTTAAACTTTTCGCATCAAAATGTGAACTATTTTTAGATCAAATGTTGATTCTAATTGAGAATTGTTGTAAATTTTGTATTTAGTATGCCTCAATATTAAAAGGCCACTAACGACAATTTTATTACTAACTTTCTTTCAAATGCTGGTAGGTCTATAAAAATCTAGATTTCTTTGTAGAACAACTTGACATTAAACATTGTAACATTCTCATTCTTAAACTCAAGTGCATCTGTATTGTTCTTCTTTTTTTCTTAGTGTTTTAGCTAAATGTTTTCTTAAGCTTCGAAGACAACCTTAAGACAGTATTAACTATATATATAAAAACAATTCGAAAAACAACTGGTGGTAGACGACAAACATTAAACTTTTACGAAAGCACTTTAAGCAATTGACATACAATAGAGCGTTGTAAATGTGCAAAAAAAAAAAAAACAAAACACAGTACACCACCAACTTAAAAAAAGAAATCAACCCCAATTTTGGTAGCACATGTATTACTGATATTACTACAATTACAAAAAATAATAATAAACATAAGAAATCTTTAAAAACATTCCTAACCCGGCAACCGGTAATTTCGAAATAAAACACTAAATAGTTCGAAACAAAACAAAATATGTAATAATAACAAAAGCACGTGCTCCTTACTCACTATTCACAAAATATTGAATGTCCAAAAAAAAAAGGTAAATTTTCTTTAACCTGCTCTTTATTTTACGCTCTTCTCGTTTATTACGCTCTCAAGCTTAAAGTAAATTCGAAATAAACCCTCATTGATGTTGGTTTTGTAAAACTACCCTTACCACTAACAAAAGCGGAGTTTGTACATTGTAAATGGAATCTAATTCGAATTTCCTGTGCGCAAGTCCTTGCTATATCCTACTAATAAGAAATATAAAATATTGTTGGCTTACAGGATATTTTCAAGTTGGAATCTTGTTCAGTCTGGAGTTAAATTTTGAACTAAACGGAAGCAAAAAAATAAATACTAAAATAAAAGTGAAAATAAGTTGAAAAATAAAAAAAAAATCTTCCCCTTACATATATACACACATTCACACTCATACACCCCTAATATTATTCATACATATATGTGAAAATATAATATATAAATATATATATAGTATATAGAAAAAAAAAATTCAAAAGTGCTTTAAAATAATAATAAATGTTTCAAAATCCTATTGCACCTTCTAAAAAGTGAATTAATTTTTAATCTAAATTAATTTTTTTGTAAATTTTTAACTTAATATAATAAAATAATAAAAAAATCAAAGAAAAGAAAATTTTCGCAAAAAGAAAAAATATGACTAAGCAGTGACGACATACGCTTACACAATTTCTCTATACTATAAACCGTAGAAAAGAAAAATATTCAAATTCAATTTTTTTTATAATAAAAATTAAATAAATTTTATAAAAATGGTTACTGAAAATGGCACACAGGTAATAGTTAATTGATTTAAATAATAATTATTAAACTTTTCAGAGTGTTTTTTTGAGAAAAATTAGCAAAAGATAGAATTTTCTTACATGTCTGGCAGCCATGATGGCGTCCATGTTTTTCAATTATCGATTTTTCTTGTCTGGCAAAAATTCATTGAAAATTTTCAAACTTTTAACATTTTGAAGCTTAACAATAAAGGATTTTATTTAATTTCGTTTAACAATAAACTAAAAATTTTAAATTTTAAAAATTTAATATAAAATTTTGTTATAAAATTAAAATTTTGGTATTTAAAAAAAAATGGGTTGGGCAAATGAAAGAGACCCACCCATAATTTAGCTAATATAGAAAAAATCAATATTTATACTCTAAAAAGTGAGTTTTGAAGTTTTTTTTTCCCATTTTGAAAATTTAAATTTCTAAAAAATTTCCTCTAAATAAATTGAAATTATAATATTTTGAAAAGGGTGTGGTTTTATGGATTTTTCTTTCTTTCTTTACATTTTTCGTTTTAGTGAAATTTACATGTGCATGTTTGAAATTCAAAACTCATAAATATATTTACACCGTTGAGAATTATAAAACTTACAAAATTAGGCTAAACAAGAATGTGTCATCTGTTTTAACACGAACGATTGCACATTTATATATAATTTATATTCTAGGCTGATATTTATTATTTTTTATTATCTGTTATAATAGGTTGTTGTTTTATTATTATATTTCTCCTTTTTTTGTTGTTGTCGTTAAGTTAAATATCGTGCGTGTATCCTGTACGTTTCGAACAAGAAATTTATCTATTTTGTTTAAAATAAAAGTAATGAGGACATTACATAATGGCATGACTCATACATTAAGTAAATATTTAGTATAATTCAAGAGTTATTTTATTGGCCAAGTTCTTGTCATTTATAAAATTTGTTGTGGCAAGAATATTGGATTACGTGATTTCACCTTTCACATGACAAAAATAACTCAAATAAGAAGAAGAAGAAAGAATGAAAAAAAGCTATGATTAATGCGTATTTCATGTACTTGTCCTTCATAGTTTCTGAAACAAAGTATAAAATATGAGAATAATTACGGAATTTATTGTCCTTGAAATGAATTCATTATTAAATATATTATATTTATTTTTACGAATCTTAACATTTAGAAAACAAATAACTTGGTTACTGGTTTATTAAAATTCGTATAATCTACACAAAATCCATATTAAACAAACATATTTGCTGCACACAGACAGATGATTTTAGTTCGATTAAACTTTGACATTATTGTATGATGTCATGTGTCGAATTCAATGTACATTTGCTTATATAAATATATATTACAAAGGGATATATTAATTAAACATATTTACACTATTCCAAATAGTACTAATTAACGTTGGCTTTAAAATATGTTTTGTTTATTAAAGCTACATTAAATGAAATTATATAATAAAAATTGTGATTGCTGTGTTTCAGAAAATTTCTATCAATATACGTACTTTTGATTTTGAAAAATTTATTCCTACGTAATGTTTTGCACTCATACGAAATTAATTTTTGCTTTTTTGAAACTAGAACTTGAAATTTGGTACTTTCTAGGCACTTTTGTGTTTCTTAGATTTGTTAATCTTTGTTGTATTTTTTGGTACTTTTATGTTATTTATACTTTCAAGTTCTAGTTTTTGTTCCTTTTTATGCTTTTGATACTTTTTGACAAATGGTACTTTTTCATACTTGCTTTTCAACGCATTTCATAATTGCATTTTGATGGCACGAAAAGAATTTCAGCGTATTACTAAATAAATGCAGCATTTAGCAAAGTACCAAAATGAAGTCCAATTTTGTCTTCTTTAAGTTTCGAATTTTCAAAAACTATTGAACTTATATTTGTCTTTTAAAATAATTTTCATTTAACACAAAGTTACATGGTGTATCAAAAAATCACATATTTTACTCAGAACAACAAGTAAAAAATTTAGTTTCTTAGTTTAGGAGGATCTATTACGTGGTAGATCAATCTACGCTACAAATTTAAATTCCCAGCTTTAGGCGTTGACGAATCAGTCAAAAGTAGTGTATGAAGAACTGTTCAATTTTTCATACACTACAAGTTTGTTCGGCAAAATCATTTTACCCTACTACATCAGAGGTGTTCAGTTCATTCCATGGCATAATTCCATAGGTAATGGCAATTTGGAGAGAATTTTTGGCTCTCATTTCTTTATATATATATTGATTTTGATATAAATAAACAGTATTCTCAGAGAACATTTTCATATTTTTTATTGTACAGAGTTGAACAGGTTCTAACTCTAATTTGGCTTAAGGGTTCATTTTATTAAATGTTTGAATTTTTCAAACTTCAAAAACATATTTAAAAAGTTGATATTTTAAATTTATATTATGTATGAACCTTTTTTTGAAATAAATAGTTTTCTGGGTAAATATATAAAAAGAAACTTTAAAAAAGACAAATTTGCAGAAGTTAAAAGAGATTGATTTATTTAGTTAGTTTGTTAATATTTAAAGGTTTTTATTATAATTATTATATGGTTTTACTAAAGTTAAAATACTTAATTTGTTGTACAAATGAAAATTGAGAAAAAAATCGATTGTACTGACACTTTAATTTTCCGAAGAGTAAAAATACGGTTAAAAATTACACCATAATCAACAGAAGTCGACATTTAAAAACTGCCTGAGTCAAAAGTCCTTTTACTAAGGAACCACACTAAGTCAGCAATATTTATGGAACTGCATTTTTGTAGACGGCGATTATAAAATTTTTCCGTTCCAAACTTCAAAGTGAAAAAAGTTTATACTTTCACAATTTTGCAGTAATTAAGATTTTTTCTAAATCATATCGATTTTATAACCCTATATCGAAAACATTCTAATCATTCGTTTGCGTAAATTACATATACCGTTTTAGGCCTTTTGGGTATACACTCGTGTAAACTTAAACACCCCTTAATCGGGAACGTCTTAGAAATGCAGACAAAACCTTATTTACGGCTTTGAGACATAGTAGTTTACGTTTATAAAAGAAATTTTGAGTATTTTTAGAATTTTTTCATCATTTAAATCAAAATAAACTTTAAAACTAAATCTTAATGGTTTTATTTAATTGTTATGACTATTTTATATTCAAAAACGTCAAGAGTTTTAGTCAAAATTAGTTCACATTTTTACGGAAAATTTATTTTCAAATCGATTATACAAAATTTTTAACGGTTTTAATCATATTCAGTACGTCTGTTGTCTTTAAAACAATACTGATTAATTTTAAAAAACGGTTATAAAAGTATGTTTTTAGCATAATTTTACAAATAATGGGGAGGTGCGATGATTTCAGGTTCAATACCTAGACCAGACAATGAAATCGGAGTGATTGTAAATTGCAAATAATAAAATAAAAATGGTCTCGGCCTGGCTACTTCAATTTATAAATGGGTATAATAGATGTTACTTGTTTTATGCATTTGATACCGTATGAGAATATGAAGGACACATTTGTGAACATTTTGCTCACTGCGCTCGTATTAATACCAGGAGTTAACTATTTAAAAAGTGCATTGATTGGAAAATAAATTTTTATTTGTATTTTTTGGAATTCCAAAATGTAACTTTTTATGTAACTTTTACATTTTCGACTTGTTATTTCTAATAATGTTTATGTAAAATTTTATTTGTTAAATATTACATGTCAAATAATAGGTCTATTCGTCTAACAGTCCGAAGTTATGCAAAGCTCTCCAAACTCATATAAATATTGCATAGACGAATATCTAAACGAAATCATTTTTCACCAGCAAATGATTCATTTTGGAAAATATTGAAAATATTGTTTTCTTAAATATCTCATTATTTTACTTATAGTACAAGCATTATAGTACATTCAATTTATACTCTAATAAAAACTGGTGACTAAGTTAAGGTTTCGTGAGGAAATTTATTTATAAATCCTCATTACAATTGTTTTATGACCGAAATAATTTTTAATTATTTTTTTTGCGTGCAATAAAATTTAGTTCATGGTTACTGAGGATAATAAAACGAAATTCTTCTGTCACAACCTACAACTTTAAATATTAATTGTATTTGGTTATTATGCTAAAAATCATTAAAAAGTAATTAAAAAGGTATTTAAATAAAAGTACTTTATAGAAAAAATGGCTAATAATAAAATACAATGATTTGAATATTTAATTCTTATATACTTCGGAATATATACTATGTACATATTTACATATTATGTATGTACATATATTCTGTTGATTCTTTCTTTTCATACTTTCAATATTTATGTTTGAGACATTTGTTTGTTGTAATGCATTCATACTAGATGATAAACATCTTGTTTAATAAGGGGATGTTTTCTTAATAATTTTTTCATTGCTCTTAGAAAAGAACTCAAAGTTGTCTGTCTTATGTCTGGTTACACATAAATATAAGTTTATATATGTATTTTTTCAAATGTTTGCCAATTTATTTTCAAGAGACTCGAATATCGAATTGAAAACTAAATTTCGAACGTTTATACTCTTATATTTATATTTGGGGAGAGAGAGAGAGAGAGAAAGTGAAATTATATCTCAGTAATTTTTCATGTCTCTTTCGAAATAATGACGCCATCAATTTCGAAATTTTCATGTTTTTCTTTTTGCCGTGGCTAAAAGAACGAAATACAAATGTAAATAACAAAACAAATGTTAAGAAATAAACAAACGCCTGCGCACCAAATGCTACCGGAAGCGGAAGCATATGGTACGTTAGTTTAGTAAACATAAATTTTAATATTCATAACTGTTACATTGTTGTATTGTTGATAGATTTTGTTTTCTTTTTCCTATGTGTAACACGTTTGGTGGGTGGTAATTAATTGTGGGTGTTGTTATTGTTTGTGTATACAAGTTGAATAACACCTGTTCTTTTTTTTTTTTGTTTTACATAGTTACAAGATTTGTTTGTAAACTAAAAATGTTTATAAATAGAATTTTCAACAAACAATATTCATATTGCTATTGCCATTAACAAGAATAATAAAACTACTTAAGCAACGGACTTTACTCGTATTATAGCTCTCGGTTATATGAAAATATTTCTTCCTTAATTATTATATAATTTTAAAGTGCAAAGTCCTTTGTAACAATGAGTCGTTGTTTTTGAATGCAAACATATATTTTAAACAATTTTAATAATAGTTTCCCATAAAAGGATGAGGTGTTGCCTTTGTGTATATTTTTATCTTACACAATTTCTTTAAATGTACTCGACAGGATTATAATATTTAGTCCTATGCAACTCATATTTCTCGTAAATTTAATAGGTTTAAATTATGTTTCTTTATTAGTTGTTTAAATATTCGGATTATAAAATAAAATAACTGACTGTGCAATATGTTATAGCCTGCAATGTTTTAAGGCTCAAAAAATGATACGTAAAAATTTGGTTTGGAAAAAAAAACACGTTTTGAGATTTTAATGAAAATCCATATCAACCTTTTTTGCTTGTCTTCCTCCACATTGTTTTGTTTATTATACAAATACGTAAAAGTGATTATCTCAAAAACGAACATTAATGAGGAATTACTCAATTTATTTTGCAGTTTTTCTGACTAAAACGTTTAATATTGGAACAGTAAATTTTTTCCATTGACACATTTTTATACCCTCCACCACCAAAGGTGGTGATAGAGGGTATATTAAGTTCGTCCGTCATTCAGTTTGTAACACCAAGAAATACTCATCTAAGACCCTGCATTGTATATATATTCTTGATCTACATCGAAT
>JACGTJ010003054.1:41869-54297 GCA_014858695.1 Chrysomya rufifacies | reverse complement strand
GTGGGTATAAAAATAAATAAAAGGTTTTCGTAGATCTTTCGCTCCTAGTTTGATATCAAATTATTATTTTTGGTCTAAGGTTAGTACAACGTATAAATATGGTACCAAAAGAAAGTGCCATTAAATACACATAGCTATCATAATTGTGCCATATTCCCGTCACTGTTACGTACTAATGAAACTTTGAAAAAAATATGGTTGCCAAGATCTATTTGAATGGTTGCAATAATAATTAGTATGATCACACACATCAATTCAATTAATCATAAATATGATTTGGTTTTAAATACATGTAAGGTTCTATTTGATCATCAAATTATTATGTAATCATGTCATTTATATGATTCCCCATGACAATGTTTTTGATCCCATTTTCAGTATCAACATATTTTTAACATATTACAAATCGATTTAAAATAGACCTTTTGCTTTTGTTTTTATTAATAAATAAATGTTGAAAGAAATTTGTAGGAAAATATTCCATTAAAAGTATAAGCAGTATCTGAAAAGATAAGCTAAAAATTGGTATTTTTATAACATTTTGACGTAGAATTAATGTAATAATAAATATATACTAACTAAATAATACAATTCGATGAATTCTTAATAATTTTCCATTACTACTTTCTCTATCTGTTGTCTTTCTTTTTGTAACATTAATAGACGTAAACTTCAATGGAAGAGGTAAGAAACTAATTTTAATCAATCATGTTAAGTACGTTTTTATTAATTTACCTATCATTCGTTCGATAGTTTTTTGGTATCATTCTTGGTTGATGCACGTGGTGGAGCTATGCGTGGTTGTCGTCACAGTGGTGTTCGTATGATTATACCATCACGTTCGACATGTCAACCAACTCGTGTAACTTGTCGTTATGTTAAACCACAGCGTACCATGCATCCACCTCAGCTAATGGAGGGTGAAGCTTTAGCTAGTCGTGTTTTAGAACTTGGTCCAGTATCAACCAAGTTCATTGGTCCCGTTATCATGGAAGTACCACATTTCGCTTCACTACGTGGTAAAGAACGTGAAATCATAATATTACGCTCCGACAACGGAGAAACATGGCGAGAACATACCATTGATAATTCGGAAGAAATTATTCATGATGTTCTACAACAATGCTTTGAACCAGAAGGTAAGAATATATTTTTTTAGCGAAAATTTCTGAAGGGAAATATTTAACATTGAAATTTGTTTCGTTTTTGATTGCAGAAATCGCTCAATTGGAAGAGCAAGCTGGCAATCATGTTTGCCGTTTTGTTACTTATGATTTTCCACAATATTTTGCGGTCGTTACACGAATTCGTCAAGAAGTACATGCAATTGGTCCTGAAGGCGGAATGGTTTCAAGCACTGTTGTGCCTCAAGTTCAGGCCGTATTTCCGCAAGGTGCTTTAACCAAGAAGATTAAAGTTGGCTTACAGGTAAATCTATTTAAACCACGCAAAGGTGTAGCGCCAGAAAAACTACGTAAAATAAGTGTTAATCATGTACCAAAAAAGAAGCGCTTCTCGCTTATTTGGTAAATTTGTTTGTTGTCGAACATTTTAAAAATAACAATAATAACAATATCAGATGGAAAATATTGTTTTAAGTTAAGGATTAATACTTTTTAATCATATAAACATACAAACATATATCATTTTATACGAAATAATTTTGAAAATTACCATACTGAGTATATAATCTTTTCTTAAATCATTGGAATATTTAATTATTACATACATACATATTGCTTAATCTTCCATTTGAAAGCATTTATATACACTCACACACACATACACACTTAAATACATACATATTTTAAAAATATACAAATCGAATTTGAAGACAAAATCTAGGAAATATTTAAATTGCAATATGCGTATTGTAGTTTTCGAAAATCTAATGATAATTTTGTCTGGCTTTTATTATGTTAACTTATTTGTACAAATAATATTAGAAATATTTATAAATTTGTTAATAATTTGCCATTGTTTCAATATGAATTCGGCTATGATTACTCACATTAAGAAAATATGAAAATTTAAAAGTTTCTAAATCTCGTTTATACATGGTTTCCATATAAGTTTGAAAATTTTAAAACTTATTTAAAATATTTAGGCAAGTACCTGTACAAATGGAAAAAAAGATAAAACTAATTGCTCAATATTTTTTAAGAAATTTTAATACATAAATTTATTTTAATGTAAATTGTTGTTATTATTAATAGTTGTTAGCCGGCTTAATGTTATCATTAGACATTTCTTTATGAAACTGGTTTAATTAGAATTCAAAAAAATACTATTCTACAATATCGTTTTTAAAGAGATTTTCAAATCATTAGACTTCTTACAAAATCTATTTCCAAGGTAATACCAACAAAACACAATTACAGTTATCAATATTTCACTTTAAAATATAGATGCCATAATAATAATAATTTTAAATTAAAACATAAGATCGAATGATTATTATTAGTATACGTGTTAAGCACAAACAAAATGCTAAAAAGCAAATATTATTTATTACACAATAACTTATAAAAACAAAACATAATAAATACACTTAAAACAATTTAATATCCAACATATAATACTACAGAAACGAAATGAATATTTTGAAGATTTTATTGAAAAATAACAAGGTTTTCTTAAAATTACTTAGACGATCTACTATCACAAAAAATATAAAGGAAATAACTTTAAGATCTAAAAACTTATATCAATAATAACTTTTTCATTTGTTTTATTATATGAAAAACTGTAGATTCTTAATTAACATTAAACAAAAATCAGTCCACATTTTCTTCTAAACAAAATTCTGAAAGTCCATATGTCTTTTATAGGTATAAGATAAACATGAGATCAAAAACTATATGTATTGTACATTGTTGAAGGTTTTGTATTTAGATTAAGGTTTGGAGGTAAATGCATTTTACACTACACTGAAAATCAATGTTGACATGATATAAGAATTCACCCAAAACCTTTAGACAATTGTAATTTAATAAGTTAATGTACATATTATCTTTGGACAAGGAAGGCGTGGTTGATATTGGTTCGAAGAAATCACCACTCCCGTTGATGTCGGATCATCAATGAGGAGTGCAGTTTATGCATTTGCTATTGATTAGTTCCGCCTTCATTAACAATAAAGATAAAAATCAATGGTTTGACCAGTTTTCTTGAAATGTTTGGAAATAAATGCAATGACTTTTAAAGGGAATTATTCATTTGAACTAAGTACATTTTTCAAAACTGTATTTTATATCATGGTGACAGCATACAGCTTGTCAATTTGCTAGAGAATGGTCTAGCAGCATGAAACATTCATGTTATTATCTTTTATAACATAAAAGCATAATTTGATAATAATGTTCCAAACTTTTATTTATTTCTAAATCTATTTCGATTAAGAAAAATTTACTGTTTGCTCGTGATAAAGAAAGATTTTTTTTACCGAAAACTTTAACGAGATCGTTAGAATCGTTAGAAAAGCAAAATATATGTTTCGCTTACATTAATCAGTAATTGTTTAAGATGACAAATAGATTAGACTACAACATTCGATTCTGGTGCCAGAGTTGCTGGCCGTTTCGCCGGACAGGATTGTTATAACAAATTTATATAGTCGTTTGCTCCAAATCAGATACCCTCCGTCAATGATTCTACAATTATTCGCCATTGACTTATCATGATTGCTGACATGTTAGGTTTCATGACAAGCGTCGCTTTCTCGCTTTAGCTAGTTTTGCAACAGATGACACAAAACTATTGCTCGAGAAATACTTGATCATAGATTGATAGTAGTTAGATGCTTGAACAGTTCAATTGAGGGGCTTCATTTCCAAAACAACAGATAGTGCAATATAACAATTTTACAGGTGTGGCAATTTAGAAGGGATTTTTAGTCTTATTTTTATTTATTATATATGGATTTTGAGATTAACCACCAGCATTCTCGGAGAGAATTTTCTGTCTGACTTGTTTACTAACCAAAAAAGATGAGCTATCTTGAGAGTTAATAGATTTTCTTCTCATCTTTTCCGAATGAGTTTAAGAGTAATTAAGAATCTGCAGGGGCACGATAAGAACTAATAATATTAGACCCTAACTAATTCCATTTATAATATATTCAAATGCAAATATTTATTTATTTTGAAAAAAATTATTTATATATATTAACAACAATGCTAATTAATTGATTAATTTATTTATTAAATATTAATATAATATTATTATAATACATAAAATTTAAATTACTTATTTATTCAACATTAATACTCGATTTATTATTAAATTACTTATATTAAATATATAAAAATAAAAAAAAGAAAAACTACAAATAAAAGAATTAAATTAAATTACCCAATAAATTTAGTTAAAACAAAAACTTTATGCGTTGTAAAAATCTTTTATTAATTCAAATATATAAATATACTAATTTTATGTTAATTGTTGTTGTTCTTGTTAATGAAAATGATTTTTATCTATTTTTTGGATATAATTTGTTAACAATTAATGACAATAACAATTAATATATAAAATAGTTTAGAAATGGTTTATTTTTTGTTGTTTATTTGTCAGTTAGATGCTGAATTAGAGTTAGATTTAAAAAAAAAGAGCAATTGGGTCTTGTGGAAACTTAAGTGACTGTTTTGTTGTCTCTTTCTCTCATTTGAAAAGCTTAATACAAAAAAAAAACAAACTTAAAATGATTTTTCAACGGCCCTTTTTTATTACAAATCATTTATTCTCATTTGTTTATGTAAAATATTTCATCCATTCAATCATTCATTCAAACATTCATTTATTCATATAAAATACATAAAAATATACATAATGTGTACATGAAATTCATCATTTTTATTTGTTATTATTATTATTTTTTTAATTCATTAATTTATAAATATTTTTATTTTGCCATAATCATCATGTTTTAATTGCAAAGTTTTTGTTTTTGTTTTGTTTAAATTTAATTTAATTTTTTTTGCTTTTAATTTAAAAGTAGTTAAAGTTTTTTTTTAAATAACTAAATTTATTGGGACCTAAATGGGCTGGAACATTTTCTGAAAAATTCTAGACTTTATCAATTGTAAATATGATTCTGTATTAATTGCTAAATAATAAGACAAATTTTATAAAATAATTTATTTTGAATTTCAACAAAAAGTAACGAATTAATTTTAAATCATTAACAAAAACAAACAAAATGTTCACCATTTAATCCCTTTTATTGTAGCCAGATAAATAATAAATTTTCTTTTTATGAATTATTTAAACAAATCGAAGAATATCGAAGAATTATTAGCAAAACAAAAAGATAGATATCCAGTATTCTGAAATATTATAATATTTTTAAAAATAACGTGACAAGTGAAATATTAAATTGTAATTAAACAAAAAAATCTAATTAATTATAAGATAGTTTTTAACTTATTGATTCTTTTTTGTAAATAGAAACAAATACAAAAAACAAAAACGACTTAACATTTATAAAAATTAAATAATTTTTTTGGTGCATAACTTTTTGTTTAGTAGGTTTTTCATAATTTTAATTTTTTTCTTAAATCCAACAAATTTTTTTCGTTTTTTTTTATAATTTATTTTTAACAATTTTCCCAAAAAAAATTTTACAAACTACAATTAAATGTATATAAATAATATATAAATGAAAAGTATTAAATTAATTGTTATTATTATTATATTATTGTTATAATTTAAGTGGCCATTTTGAAAAAAAAAAAAGAAAAGCAAAAAAACGAAAAATCATTTTATTTATTGTATTTAAGCTACAAATTTTGTTATTTGTTTCCGTTTCTGTTTAGGCTCAACCGGTTGATCCCGATCTAACTGCTAAACTTTTAGGACGTGGTGTCGCAGTATCGCCTATAGTTACTGTCGAGCCACGTCGTCGTAAATTCCACAAGGCCATAACATTGAGTATGCCCGCCCCTAAGGCTCACAGTCAGGGCATGATAAATCAATACTCTGGCAATACTCCCACTCTGCGTTTGCTATGTTCCATTACCGGTAAGTACTATAAGTTGCCTACATTTGTTGCTGTTGTCGTTAATTGTTGTTTTATTTTCGTATTTTACTTTATTTTTTATTTAAGTAATTTCCTTGTATTTGTTATATTATTTTGAGTTCTGATTATTTTAATTTTATACTTAAGTTTAATTTATTTCCAAATTTTATTTATAATTTCTAATTCTTTTCAACCATTGAAACTATGATTTCCTAATAATAATAAAAATAATGAAATTGTTACATGTTATTCGAAATAATCTGCTAAAAAAAAAAAGTTATAGTTGTAAAAATAAGTGAAAATTTTAATAAACGATTTGATGTCTAAGCTAAAGTTAGGTTTTGAGTTTTTAATTTAATTTGTTGTTAAAATTTTTGTTTAACTATTTTTTTTTTGTTAAATATTAGTTTATGTTAAATTATTTAATTTCTTAATTTGTTTGTAAATTAATTTAGTTTTTATTTCACTTAATAAACTACATTATACTATTTAAACTTGATCTACTTACTTACTTACTACTATACTTATACTTACTACTACTACTACTTACTAATACTACTATATTTACTACCACATAAATTATTAGTTAAACAAAATTAAAATCCTTTAAACAAAAAGAATATCTAATGATTAAAGATCCATCAGTTAGTATTAGTGATTGTTAGTATTTTGATATCTTGTTTTTTTATATTCAAATTCATTCATACTTAGTTCAAATTGTCTCAGTACAAAAACAAATACAAAATGTTTTTTTTTTCTGTTTATGGTGTAAATTTTGCTATAAAAATTAATATTTTATTATGGAATATTACATATTTACATATTTAAACAAATATTTATAACTTCATACATACAATCATACATACATATTTACTATTTATTTTATGTTCGTTGAGTAAATATAAATTACTTTTAGAATAGTTTAATGCAAGAAACTTTTTAAAAAGAACTCATAGTTAATATTTAGATAAATTAACAAAAATAAAATCATTTCATTAACCATTCATTCATCGATTTCATCTCTCTCACTCACATTCATTTTCATAATGTATTTATTTTACAATTTTATATAGTATAAAACAATTACCTATATATACATTTCTTTAAATTGTTTGTAACTGACTAGTATTTAAAAATAAAATTCTTTTTCGTTTGGAGGATTTCACAAAGGATTACTTCCGAAAACAATATTTTTGAAATTTATTACGCTCTTCAAGCTTTTACCGCAAAAACACGGAAAAGCAATAAACAACTACTCCCCACCAGTTTAGGGGTTGGGTATAACGCACTAGTGCGCATGTCTATAATAAAAAAAAAATCTGATTCAAAAGTCCGGAGAACTGAATTTTTTAAGTTTTGTAATTTGATAGTAATAACTATTTTGGGGGCAACAATACAATCTATTGAAATTATTTTATTTTACCGCCGGAACCGGAAGAACGCAACTCGTTCAAATATGTATATAATTTCATAAAATTTATCATATATAACTTTTCTATAGCCTTTAAAGAATCATTTAGATTAGGTGAGTCCATATAATTGTATTTCCGCAACTCAGTTTAACAGCTTAAAATGCTTAATAATGTGTTCAGGTTTGCAATTTTTTAGCTGGAATTAGATTAATTTTGGCACATATAATTTTGTTTAAAATAATATTGCAGCCAGCAATGATATATTTTAGAATGGTGTGGGGTATATACAGAGGGATTAACTGTAAAATTACACTTTATGCATTATTTCTTCATTGATTAATAAATACTAAATTATACGTATTTGGAAAGATTAAGCAAAACATAAATCGTTGGATGGTGTTTTAATTTCAATGTTCATCAAAATCCTCTACATATCTCATATCTCTTCCAGTTTGTATTGTACTGTAAAAAACTTTTTTCAATTTAGAAAAGTCAAAATATGTTTTGAGGTCACTTTTTTCGTTTAGCGACTTGAAGAAAGTGTTGATTTTTCGGCGATGTGATTCATTTGTCATATAAGCAATCAAAAGGTTTATTAAAGTTTATAACAACAAGTTAGAACGCCATATTACTTTGTGCCGAGTCTTATATATCCATCAAAGAAGTTGGCTAATTCATATTTTCTGTTCCGTTACACATCATCAGCATTCGCGAGAATATTTATTTATTTTTTTCTATAAATTATAAACAAAAATTTATACGCTGATGGTGTGCTTTTCAAAATAACTCAACTAAGTATTGACCGATTTCAACAATTAAAAATTGAAATAAGAGAAAAATAGAAATGTTTAAGATTTATAAAATTTCTAAATATACGATAAGAAATTCCTTATTCATTTTTATAAGCGAAATAAAAACAACTATTATAAATAAAATTTAATAACAATGAATCGACTATTTATTACTTGATTAGAAAAATTCCATAAACCAAATTAGACAAAAATACTATCGATTTATACAGGGCCAAAGTCCGTAGTACATATAGAAATGGTCGCAAATGAATATATATCTAGGCCATTTAGAAATGGATTCTGTCGAACAAAATTCTCGATACCCTAAGGGAGGATTTAATATTTTTAAACGGTGTACCAACTGAAGTACGGATATACAAATTTCGATTTTTAATCAACGATTCAGAATGTATATACTTTTATATACTTTAAAAAAAAATTAGAAATTACAAATAGGGTATACATACCCTATTACGGTGAAGGGTATATATAAAATAGCTGAATACTGTAGATGATTCTTCCTTGGTGCAATAAGAATTATAAACATATAATCATATATTTAATATAACTTATGTTCTAGGACATTTTTGATCTGAAAAAAACTATGCTTTTATATATTGGATTAAAATATTCTAAATTCGTAAACGTAAACTCCTCCTAATTAAATATTAAAATTCAATTATAAGTTTTTAAATTTAAGTAAGAGTACTATTCCTATTATTAGCACTATATTTATGATTTGTGACCTATTGTGATATTCCAAAACTATCAATTTTATGATTTAAAATCGTTTAATATCACACAAAAATAAATCCTATTTAAATCCAACATTAATAAATGTATATCTTTTGAGCGGCTTCTTAGATTTTCATGATAGCCTTTTTGACATCTTTTAAAGGTTTGAAGGATTTTCTTAAGGTATAACTCAAATTTTTGTTAAATATCACCTAAATCTGTTTTAAAGTTACAGATTTATTTTCAAAATATTATAGATGATTGCTATTCATGTAAATCTTGAAATTACTCTTTTAAAATTCGGTACAGAAAACCATTTTGGTACAAGGACCAAACTTTTGAAATTGATTATGATCGATCCATTATTACACTTTGGTCTCCACACAAAAGTCCTTCCTGGAATTAAATATTTATTTCAATTTTATTAAATATTTATTTCAATTTGTTTAATATTTCATATAGGGCTCTAAATAAATACGCACATATAATTTGTCTATATAATTTTAATAAAAATTAAGATCGGTTCATTAATTCACCTTTCCACCTTACAAATGTCGAGGATTGAAGATATGATATGAATCTTATTTAGATATGATATGACAAACTTTATTTCAATAGGATAGATAGATATATTTTGTCCTGAAAGGGAGGATGACATCCAACAAACAATCAAATGTCGATGATGAAATTCAAGACGTTTAAGTTCTATTAACTTTATATAAGCCTCATACTAACCCCATTTCCAGAAATCATTCCTTTATTAACACTCATAAAAGTGATAAAGAACTTCATGTAATATAATATGTACATTAGGATGCTATAACATTACTAAGAGGAGATGAAAAATGTTCTTGTAATCTGTTGGTAATCAATAATGTCAGAACAGATATGGGTAAAGGTGTGGTTGTTACCTATGTGACCATCTTAAATATACTGAACGAACAGAATTGGAATTTGTATGACTTTACTAAAACATTGTTTTGTTTGGTATATGTTAATATTTGCATAAACTGAGACAAGCATTCATATCAGTATCTTATAGTCTTTGTTAACGTGAAGGTGTCATAATAAAAAACAAGTAGATGGTTCTGCCTGGGAAATTGAGCGTTAGAAAACATCTGATTTTACTATAGACTGTTCAAGCATCTAACTACTTTTATCTTGGTCGATGATCAAGTATTTCCCGGGCAATGTATTTTATAGCATACGCTGTATAGCTGGCTAAAGTTAAAAGAGGCCGCTGTCATGTATCTTGACAGGTTTCTTGGACGTCTTAGTAAAGCATGCTAATATGTATGTATGTCTGCAATCATGGTGTGTTAACGGTTCAGATATATAGAATCGATGGTGCAGGAACTATCCATTAAGCGGGTGTCTGATTTGGACCTAATGGCTTGGTATAAAAAAGTGATATAACAATTCTGTTTGGAGGTTCGGCCACTAACTCTGGATGCCGATTAATGAAACCAAAACAAATTTAAATCAAAGTGATAATTTGGAATAGATATGTTGAGGCTTTATGTTACTATAGGAAAGATTTATAAACTCAATGTTATAATGTAGTAGTATAGTGTAGCATTTCGCTGGACCAGCATAATTTACAATAAAAAATTCTATAAATATTATAAGTATATGAATAAGTAAAAAAATATAAAACGCTTTAAAGATCCTAATGTACATATTACATACTTATATACATATATAAAGCATTTGCATATACATATATTTATATATAATTTATATAATATTTTTATGTATAGGGAGATAAACATTATGTAGAACAACATACATACAAACATATGTACAAAAACACATACATACATATATCAGAAGGATTACATGCATACATATTAAAAGAAAACCAATAAAAATATTTTCAAAATCTGTATAAAATTATTATTTTATTTTGTTTTTAAATTTTATTTTATTTCATTTCGTTTCGTTTCATTTTGTTTTTGTTTTATTATTTTTTTATTTTTTGTATTTAATTTATTTGTCAGTTTTGTTTTGTTTTTGTTTTTTTTTAAGTATGAATAACAATTAAAAAATAATAAAAGAAAAACTAAAAAAGAAAACTGCAAACTGAATATTAAAATTCATTTACGATTTATTTTTCGTACTAATGCGTTTCAATGCATTAAATAAATATGCACGCATTCCATTCCGTTTAATTTCCATCATATTGAAGGTGTGTTTCGGAAAAGATCTCTAAAAGGTAATTAGATAAACACAAAAAAATAAATAAAAAAAAAAACCAAACGATAATGAAAATTAAAACATTTTTGTTTTTATTTTTTGTTAAACAAAAGTCATAAGTTTTTTAAGTTATTTTTATTTTTATTGTGTTTTTGTTTATTTTTTGGAAAATAAAATTTTTAAATTATAATCTTGTATCAAACCAACAGCAATTTCATACGTTTCGTTCCGTTATTGTTTTATTATTAAAAAAAAAAATATATTAATTTTTGAGAAAAATAAAAATATATTTATACATAATTTATAAAAAAAAACCAAACTAGAATATAATAATTTAAAATTTAAGAGCAATAATAAACAAATATTTCTGCATAAAAATATTTAATTAAAAATATCAATTGAAATTAAACTGTTGCAAACATATTTTTCAAATTAAATTAATTAAAAATATTAATAATAATAATTAATACAACAACTACTACTACTATTAGTTACTACTCCTACAACAATTAATATTACTATTTTACAACTTACTACTTATATTCTACTTATACTAAGCTTCGAAGCAATTGATTTGATTTTATTTAATTTAATTTTTTATGTTAAGTTATTTGGTTTTTTAAATTCGTATTTTTATTTTTATTAATTATTTTTTTTTCTTTTTTTATTTTTATTTTTTTATTTATTTTTAGCAGAATAAAATACAAATTAATTGGAATCAGTTTTAATTAAATCACAATTTATAAATTTATAAATTTAGCGATTGTTCTTATTTTCTTTGAAATAATTATTAAAAGAAATATTGGAGAGCAACAATCGAGTAAAGCTTTTGTTGTATAACATTTAACGTTTCATGCGCAATACACTAGTTTAGGAACAAATTTGGTCTGATTCTAAGCTGATCTGTCTATGCCCGTCTGTTAGCTTTCGACTATTAAAAGCAAAATCGATTCATTAACAAGTAAGAATGTTATATTTGGCTTGACCGAATCTTTAATACCCACCATCAAAATATATTAAAGTATATTTTTTACATAATTTTTGTCCAAGTTTTTTACCTACTGATTACCAAAGCATCAAAAATTTCATCGTTTACATCCATTCATTTAACCTTGTGAATGGGTGGGGCACGCCCATTTTTTTAATATTCTTCGTACTATCTAACAGTTAGTCTAAAATTTCATCTTTCATATTTAGGGCGAAATATTTTTCGCATCTTAGTTTCCCGTAACTTTATTATGTTCTACCCTAAATTTCATCTTTGTACCTTCATCCGTT
>JACGTJ010003054.1:0-19664 GCA_014858695.1 Chrysomya rufifacies | reverse complement strand
GACATCTCTAGATCGACTTAGAATCTTACCACGACCCAGAATATATATACATGTTGGGGTCTTAGACGAATATTTCAACATGTTACAAACGGAATGACAAACCCAGTATACCCCCATCATTTTTTGATGGTGGGTATAAAAAAAAAAACAATTATAATAAATATTTCGTACTATAAAATGTCGGTAAGAATAGTTTTTTAAGTGACAGAAACATGTGATATATTTGATTTGATTTTTTTAAAGTCAACTAATTACGCCACGCGTATCATTCTAAACCACTATAGGAATAATATTTGGTTTTGGCATTGTATATATTATTTATATGCCTAAGGTCATGCTGCGTGGCATACATTGAAGTTTTAAAAGTTAAATTGTCGATTTTTTCCTGCTATCTCCCTGACAAACCTGATTATATAAGGCAGCATTGCTTTTTTTGGTAAAGTAAGCGTGTTTTCATACATTACATTCATTTGTTCGTAATGTTTTGATTACAATTCGTACAATTTTAGAATTTTATTTTTTAATAATTCATATTTACTAAATAATTTGATGTTATATTGATTACATTTTTGTGAGGAGGATTTGAACTCTGATTATTTATGTTTTTCATTGTTGTGTATGTAAGACTACTCAGTCAAGGATAGTTGACGATGCTATAAAACAATATTTTTTATAATAGCTTAACTGTAAGGTGCAATAGTAATCAACCTCCAAACAGAATTACAAACTTCTTATGCTATATTAAAACTAAACAATTTTATGTTTTCTTCGAAAAATATTGATCATCAGAATATAAGCTCAAAATTAGTTAATTTGCTGATATTGGCTAGTACATTTGTTCTTAAGATAAAAAATTGTATATCATTGTTTGTTGTGAGATTTCAATTTCTAGCTAATTGTGCTAAACGCTCTCTTGTATTTGTATGTATAGCTCTTCAGTAAAATCTAATATTTATAGACCATGAACAATATCATTATATTCTTAGTGATATTTGTTTAAAGATTAGAATTAGATTAGACAAAATATTTACTTTATTGCTTTTACATAATAAATTTAATGTAATATTATTCGCCACATTTTATGTATAATTAAAAACACAATACAATTCTTATCATAATCATCTATAAATCATCACATACTAACACCAACATCACAATCACCATAATAAATAAAAATGACTAATTTTTTTTTTTTTTATTTTCAATTCTTTATTTGTTTTTTGTGGTTTAGTTTATTGTAACTAAATATTAAACACATTTCAAGATATTTAACGCTTCAAAGCTAAAAATAAAGCAAATATATTTAAAAAAAGATCTGCTAACTATGATATTTCTAAGCAGCTCCAATACGTTTTCTCAAACTGCAATGTAATTTATTAACAAAATAAATTAATTAGATTAAAATATCGAACTAAACTTCTATTATGCTACATATTAGAGGAGTTCTTGTGTAACTTTTTGCACACATTTTTTAATGAAATACATAAATTCCTATTCCGTTCTTTAAGTGCCATTCATTATTTTATGCATAATTTTTCACATTTCAATAATTTGTTTTAATTTGAATTGCACATTATTTCATTTGCAAAAAATTGTAATCAAAAATATTATACGAAAATACGCGTATTATTTTCATTTCTTTGCTTTTACTTTACATTTTCTTTCAATGTTGTTTCTTTAAATGAACTAAAGTAAATTTTTTTAATTGCGCGTAAACCAAACAATAAAACAAAATTGTGCAATTATTTTCCAGGCACATTAAAATATCAATTAGAAAATGAGAAATATGAAAAAGATGATGATCATGATTATAAAGAAGGTGAAAATGATGGTGATGTTAGTGATGATGAAGATGAAAAATATCGTGTCGAAGAGAAAGATATTGATGACTATGATGAGCATAAACATGATATCGATAGCGATAAATTACAACCAACGAATATTGAAAATGTACGTCACGAAGCGACCGTTTTAGTTGATAATGTTCTCGAGCAAAGTATTCATATTGTTAATGAGCAACAAGATCGTGATCATATCGAAACGTACAATGTTGTCGGTGATAATAACGCTAGAGCGGAATACAATTCCGAAAGTGAAAATTATGCAATTACATGCGATGACGTTGATGGTTTAGATGTAATAAAATCGCCAACAATTGAATCAATGTCTGGTAAATCATTTGATGATAACTTAAGTTTTACCGATGAACATATTACAACCGTTGCCGGATCAGCAAAAACCTTAACATATTCCATACAACAGACACAAGAACAAACTCAAATCTTACCATCACTAGATGGTAATGAAATGTCTGGAACAAAGTTCACAACTGTTCAAACATCTGTAACACAAGGTAAACAAAAAAACATGCAATTTGTTACGTATAAAATAATATATACCTGACTTAGATCTACACATTATACACGCATACACACACAACACATACACATATTCATTTTCGAAATATAGCCCAATTTTGAAAAGTTTTACACTTTTTTATTTGTAACATTTTAGAACTAGTTAATGTAGAGAATGTAAAATATTAAATTATCCCAAAATGTGATTTTTAAAATTTTATTAGCAATAAATGATTTCCTTTATTTATCAATTGGCAAATGTACAATGCTAATTGTAATAAAGTTATTAGGCTTATGTGCAAAGTACAGATTTTGAGGTTAAATTGTCACGACATTTGATACAGAATCATAATCTTATTTCAAAGACAATCTGAAGATGTCCGGCTGTTAGACGGCTGGTTTGCTGCCCAAAGCTATCATCTTCAAAATTTGCACAGAGGGCTTAACAGAGTAAAATTTAAAAAAATATGAGGCAAATTTGCAGTTAATGAAATTTGATAATTTTTTTTATCATGATCGGTTTATAGCCCTCAGAAAAATACACTTCAGCAACGAACAATAAAAAACATAACTCTCTTAAATATGTATATAATTTATTGAATTTTCGCTCAAATTCCTTCTTATAAAACAAGGTCAAATTTCATTTTCAAGCTTCATACAAATACCTTCCTCGAATTTAAAATTGGAAGTTAATTAAATCAGTGCAATGTTTTACATGTCCTCCAACATAATGTTCTATCGTTAATTAAAACAAGGAAACAATTTTCACTAAATAAATTAAAGAAAGTCAACATTAAGAGCAATAATCTATTCATTGTGAATTACATCCAAAGACCTTTTTGAATGTAATTCATAATGAATAGATTCAGCTACTCTTCCTAAAAGTTCATTTATTAAAAATTTTTCAAATTTTTCCGATTTTGAAAACAAGCTTCATGATAAGATCGCATCAAATAGAGAAGTTACACACTAAACAGATTCTTAATCATAGTCGGTGTCACAGAATCATAATCTGTAAAGCGATACAGTAAAATAATTTAAAGACGATTGCATCGTTAATGTACAAATGTACAACTAAATATACGATATATTATTAACTATGACTTTTTTGATCTTGTTTATTTTATGGACAAAAACATAATCATGATGCATCGTGCTAACAATAAATTCCCGTAAACTTTATTACATGTCAAACTATATACGTATGTTAACAGTGATGCCACATAATAACAACATTTGTCAACCATCGTTAATATAAAGTTACAGAATAACATAATTGCTACTGCAATTAAATAAAGGATTCGAATTTTTCTACATCGAACCGTTTAAAGTAACTGAAAAGGTCTACTGGTAAACTCATTCAATCAAAATTCTCGTTAGGAACATTTTCTTGTACAAAAAATGTTATTCATTATATCTGTACAATCGTAATACCCAACTATTATAGATTATGTTAAAATTTATAAATTTTTGTAATATTTGAATATGAGTTATTTTAGTGTAGAATTACATACATAACAAAACACATTATTAAAAATATTATCGTTTTCTTTTCATCAGAATTATAAAGATTTTCAAAAAAGAAAATTATAAATTTTATATTGAAACTATGATAACTTATGAAAAGGTACATCAAACTAGGATAATAACGTAAGCTGATAATGTTTAGTTCTCATTGGAATAATATTGAAAATGTAATCTGATGTTAAAATGGGCTCTGAAATCGAAATAACAATACAAAAACGCTTTCTTCATCACAATACATAGAAATTTATATTGACATATTTTAATTATAAACAAAAATTTCCTAAATTTATTAGTTTATGATGATGATGATGATGTATTAGAAGATCGTAAAGCAATTAGAACACGACGTGTTGAGCATAAATTTCAAAAATTATCGTCAAATGTTCAGGACATAGATATTGAAGCTGCAAAATTCGATGAACAATTTGAAAGTGTTGTGCCAGACGATGAGATAAGTCATTTGCAAGGAGACTTTTCAAAATTAAGTTGGGATGATAGTCAATCACCAACTACAAATACATTGGGTGATATTGGCCAAAGTACACCAGATAATGATATACAAGATATAGTAGCAGGTATAAATAAGTTAAATATTTTACACTAAAACGTTTAAATAATTTATAAAATATTAACTGAGATGATTATAATACATGTGTTTATTATGGTTAAAATTGAATTTTACTAAATATTAATTATTTCAAATAATTATTATAATATGCTAATAGTAAAACGCCAAATATTTTATATACTATAAAAATATATTGGAGTATAATGAATAATATTGAGCTCTAATTGCATAATTACATACATATTTACATTAAATATTATTTTACATCTTTTGATTTTTCAACCACTATGATTATTTATAACCGTTGCATGAAATTCTATATAGATTTATATTCACACATTAATTTCATACGATTAGCATGAGTACAGTCATTACTATCTAACTATTTCATTTCATTCACCATAATCAATAAATGCATAAAGTTTTTTTTTTCGTTTTTTTTTTTATTAGAAATTAAATATTTTAGTTATTTCCAATTTAATTATTAATTGAAAGAGAATTATTTGTACGTATGGGTAATTTCAAATATAATCGGAAAATCTATTAACCAAAGTATAAAAATTAGCTGAATACGAGAAGAATTCTTTCCAAAATATTAAAAATGGTCTTCTATTCCCTACCAGTATTTAAGAAAATTAGACCCGGTCTATTTTCGGAATTTCATTTGATATTGGTATACTAATATGTGATATTTTTGGCTTTTTAAGAACAGTAGTAAAATTTTAAATTAAAATTTTAGTTTATAGATAGATAGATCAAAACTGATAACAATTCCGCAAACTTTTATTAATATTTTTAACTCCTAATTTGACAAGCGTTTGTTTTTAAACAATAGCAAGTTTTGGTGAAATCGAGATTAAAAGCAATTTTCTTGTAGATATTCAGCAATTTTTCCTACAAATAATTTATTTAATGATTCGATTTATATTAATTTAATTTTTTGAATCACATAATGTGGAATTTTTTCTCTCGCAATAAAATTACAACTACATTTTTTATGTAATGTATCTAAATGTTATTCAATTTTAAATATTGCTAAATATTTAGAGTGCATAAAATTACAAGAAGTACAATATAATATATTCTTTTAAAATATCTAAAATAGATAAAACATGTAGTTAAGTCGATTATTTTGGAGATAACCATGTGTACTTTTATCATTAATAACATCACTACTTAAATCTATATATCACATATACATATTTTCCCCATTCTAATCTGTTTATGTACTTATTTACTAACTATCCTTCTATTTATAACTACTATTTATGATTTTGGTTTTTATGTTTATTTCCTTAAACATCACTACGACACTTTTTAAGATGCTTCTTTTTTTTCTGTTCTCACAATCATTACTTTTTTGTAGAAACAAAATCCACAGACATTACAACCGTCCCACCGTCAACAATAACAATGACATCGTCCACGATAGGCTGTGATACTGTTGATGAAACATCAAGTTCAATAACAAATATTGAAACGCCGAAGCCAAAACCACGTTCTGTAAGAATTTCTACGCCTACTGATGATAATGCAGAAGAACGAGTGTCTCAATTACCATGTGAAGCAGATGAACAGGAAGCGTCATTAGAATTGTCTGAAGATTTAAATACTTCTATAGTTCCTGTGCCAAAACCACGATCTCAAATGAAAACATCAGATTCTTTTAAAAATCTTGATACCATTACCGATCAACAAATCCTTCATCAGCAACAATATCAGCCAACACAGGCCGATAGTATTAGTTTGCGTAGCTTTGATTATACTGAGGAAACATCACGTACCGATGATCCATCTGCATCAATATCGGTTTCAGTTAAATCTCAGCAAATTGATTATCCAGTTACAACAACAACCACTACGACTACATCTGAAGATCCTGCAACAGAATCAATAGATCCGCCTAGCGAATTATCTATTGATGATGGAAATGTAGAAACTGAGCGCAAGACAAGTTTCTATATTGGAGAGTCTAGTCGCAATATAATTACAAAAACCACACCCACTAAACTTAGCGCTACGGAAGAGATGGCTGATGAGCCATTAAGTGGTATAATGCTTAGGGAACCCATTGAACCAACCGATATATCACTAATGAAAGAGTTTTCTGTAGACTCAGATGAGGAGAATGATGTGTTTAAGGAATATGTAACAATAAAACCCTCAGAACCAGAAACTGGTACACGAATACGTCGTCAGAGCTCGGAGACCCGAAATGATTTGTTGGAAGAAGATGCTCTTACTAAAGAATCAACTGAAGCCACAACTGCAGTTACAATTGCATCAACAACAACATCGTCTACTGCACTTTTTACAGAAGATACAACCTTACGAAAAACCAGTACTGAACAAAGTTTTACTACAACCACCATAACTTCGACAACATCTACAAGTTCTGCACCTCTTGAAGTTATTCATTCGACTGGTGAAGATGATTCTGTTCGAGAAATTTCCGAATCAATGGATATTGAAATCGAAAGACCTATTGATTTGGACTTACCATTGGAGAAGAGTGAATTCGAAACTAATGAAAAGGAAATTCCACCCGTTGGAAAATCAAAAATTGTTCATTCACCACAGCCACAATCCGTTCTAAGTGGTTTGACCAAAGATGTTTTAACCGAAGAAATGGTGAAAAAAACTCTTGATGAAGTTCAAGAATCACTTGATGCTGCCAAAAACGAGCTCAAATCAGTATTGAGAGATGGAAAATCTATCAAGGAATCACCATCTGAATTTGAGTTTCGTTCGTTTTCCCAAACAATTGCTAATGCTGCAGGAACAAGTGAAGTCGAAAAGGTTACCGATACAAGTATGAAAACTGAAAAAATTGTTGAAGAAACCGTAGAACTTATGGAAAGTGAAGACATTTCCTCATTTATTGGTGTACCCGAAAGTGTTCAGGATAAGCATAATCAAGATGTAAAGGAAGCCGAAAGCGCCACCATAGTTGAAAGTTTAAATAGAGAAGCTGCAATGCTTCACTATGCTCAAAGTGTATTTGAAGAAAAGAAACCAGAAACTTCTCTTGGATTTATATCAACTGGAACTGCAGATTCTCAAGACTCTCATACTGTCTCCGAAGAGCACATTATAAGGGAAGAAAGGGCTTCCTTGGGTTTTATTTCCAGTGAAACTGCTGAAGATTTCAGCTCAATGGAAGATTATTATCAGGAAAAATTTGCTAAAGCGGATATTGTTACTGAAGCTAAAGAAGAAAAAGAAAAAGTTGTTGCTTCTCCAGCAATAGGTGTTGAATCGTTTGGCGAAATATCTTCTGAACTAACAATGAAACCTTTCGAAGATGTGGTACACCGCATAAAAACTGATAGCACTGATAATACACAAAACCGGTGGTCCGTTCCTGAAATTGATCAATCGAGCTCAAGTGAGAGTTATTATAAAAGTTTCGAAAAGACCGAAAGTCGTCCACTCTCATCGGATGTTGAAAATTTAATAACTCAGGCAAATTCTTCGGAGTATCAGACAGCGGCTGATGTTTCATCTGTTTATAGAGAAACAACAGAATTTGTTAGTGCTGTTAGCACTTTTGAGAGTAGTTCTGGAAAAACCATTAGTTCCCACGAAAGCATGAGAAGCCTAGATTCTCAATCTGAGACTTCAGCCAATTTAGGAAGTATTGATGTTTCCGAACTGTCTGAAACTCTTGTAGCTTCATCCACAGAAGAAGAAGCAGAAGAAATTCGACGACTTCGAGACTTAGCAAATGAAGAAGACAGCGATGATAGTTTAGGTTTGGAGACAACTGATTACACTATTAGCGAATGTAAAATGCAGCAACAAAGCCAAATGAAGCGATCTCAAGAAATGATATTTAAACCAAAAGCAGAAGATATAACCCGGAAATCTGAAGATGATGGTGATTTACAAGGTCAGGAAAAGGTTATTCAAAGTATCCAAATTGAAGAATTCCCTAAACCAAAAGAAGTCGAAAAGACATGGGGTCTAACATATCCTATGGAAGAGACGAAAATAGATGATTTGAAGGATACTGATGACATACTTTTATACCATGGTGACGTTAGGCGTTCCATTGATGATTCCAAATATGCATCAAGTTTAGACGAAGGAAGTATCCTATCCGTTAGCATGTCAAGTACTTCAAACATAGATACAGTGGTTGAAAATTTTGAGGATATTGTAGGATCAGTTGGTGCATCTTCGTTGGCTGGAATTGAAGGATTTGGTGGTTCTTCTCTGCCAGACGAAACTACATTCGTAATGGATATGGAAACAAGAAGTGGAGACGTATCACCTCACGATTCAACTACCACTACACCACCTGGAGAAACTCGAACTAAACGTGGTCATAAGCGTTCGGAAAGTACTTCTGTGTCCGGCGATGATGTCAAAACTACTCCAGATAAGGACTCACCGGCACCGCTTGGGGAAGGCAAAGAATCAGAAAGTGAATCCGATACAGATCCTTATGAAACGGAATACGCCCGTCAGTTCAGGTCGCCTTCAGATCGCAAAAGTAAAAAGAAGAAACAAGCTGCTGCCGAAATGGATCATAGTTTCGAAACGGAGAAACGACCATTTACACCATCACAATTGGTAGCAGAGGTTATTGTAGAAGATAGCCTTACCGAGGAATTGGAAGCAGAAGAATGTCTGCTTGAAGAACGAAGACCTTCTCAAAATATGCTAAATTATGCTAACATCCCAGACATCACGGTGACTGAGGATACTCAACCAAAATCTCCCAATTTAGAAGACACTTTTGAAGAAAAAACTTTGTACAAGGTAAAAACAGAAGAGGAATTGCACAAAGCTAAAGACGATCGCCCTTTGCATGAAGAAAAGGAGAAAGTTATTGACATTAAGGAAGAAAACTTTCAAAAATTAGTACAAGAACAATATAAGCAAAAATTGGCTGAACTACAAAAGGCCGAAATTCATTCAGACTACGATTACAAAGCTCCCGATTCACCAGACTCATTCGAAATGGTAGATCAACCTGATATTTCCGATGAGTTTGTCATAATCGAAGAGGTGGCCAAGGAAGCGAATGAAGATGATTTAGGAGGTAAAAGTATACGTATTGCACCTACAAAATATGAATCCAAACATGATGAAGAAGTCGAAAAAATGATAATTAAATCTGCACCCGCTGATCCCAAGTTAGGTTCTCAAATATTCCGAGATGATTTAAATTTCGAATTTGAAGAAAGCCCACCAACAGGCAGCAGTGGAGGGGCCGGAAGTGAGGTACAAGATGAAAGTGACTCTGGCCCTGATTTGGCAGCAAACAACAAGAGATGGGTTGAAATGCAATTAACAGACAACCAATTACGTTATCCATATGATCTTACTGGCGGCGTTCTAGAAGACATAAAAGAAGAAGATGGAGAATTCGAAGTAGGAAGTAGTCGGATAAGCAGTTTCAAAGATTCATTTTCCAGTACACCAGAATACGATGTAATGGCAGCTCGTCGCTATTATGCATCACGAGGAGAACACGACGATATATCCATGAGCAGTTTGCAAGAATTTGAATCATTGGAACAAGCCATTTCATTGGAAAATCGAAATAGAACACACCAAGGATCAACCGATTCAAGTAACGGCAGTTTTCAACGCCGTTATATATTGCGCAATAGTGCAAGCGGTGCCGCTCAAGGAGATGATATATCAATATCAAGTCTTAAAGAATTCGAGGGCCTTGAAAATGCCTGTATTGAAGCACACCTTATTGAAATCAAAGCCAAAGAAGAGGCAGCATTACTATCCCGTTCAGATGAATCAAATAAATCGAACGGAAGTGATCGCGATCAAAATGTAGATCCTTCGAAGGTGGTTGTTACAAAAGTCATTCGTACAGTAACTCATACAGAAGTTTTACAACCTGGCCAACAACATCCCGATATTGAAGCTTTGCTGAAGCAAAAATTACAAGAGTGTGAACGGGCTCAAAGTTCTATACAAATAACCGAAATGTCAAGAACGAAAGGAGACTCTGATAAAGGAAGTGTGGATAGTTTAGAAATGAATCGCAGCCTGGATATGGTAACAAGTAGTGTGGATGACAGCTTCGATATATCAAGAGATGGAACTACAAAATCTGATATAGATTCTTTAGAAGTTGACAAACGTCAGCCGACACGTGAGGAAAGCATCGAATCAATTGAAATGGAACATATGGATGATGTTATGTCCAAATTTGGCGTAACTCTTGGCGATGGTCTTACAACAACGACAACTACTACAACAACAAGTATGGATGCAGATGGACGTGAACACACAACTGTTACTACACGTATTTTCACCAAATCTACACTTTCTGGTGGTGGTGCCAGCAGTACATCACTCGAGGCTTCAGTACCAGAGATGTTACCCAAAGACTTTTCTACAGAATCCCTTAATCAAATGAGCGCTCTAGACCATACTACTACAAGCTCGGCGGGAACAACAGCAACTTATCAAACCAGCGCTGGAAACTCTCAAATGTCCGGCAGTATCACAAGCTGTGCCTCTAGCACTCTCATGGAAGATTCAGCCATGAGTATGTCTGCATTAACGATGTCATCGAGTTATTGGTCGCACGAAGAAGAAACCGTAAGAGAAGGCACCGATGATGTAAAACCTAAAGAACTTTCAAAAAAAGATGATGATCAACCTGCACATTAGACGATACCATAAAGAAAGTGATTTGTTTATGATTTTTTGATACTTTGATAAAACGTTACTAGGTAAGATCGATTGATTTAAACTTCTTATTTTAAGATATCACAAAACCACAATTACAATAATTATGTATGTGACTTTAAATCTTAAGTACATTCATGTTAATAGAGCTCAATATTTGATTTATTTCATTATAGAATTATTTAAAAAATCATAAAGATATGGGGTAGACTTCATATTAAATAATAATAAAGATAGGTTTCTAATAATTAAAATTGTAAGATTGTTAATCAAATATATATTAACTTTTTATACCGAGATTTACTTGACCAAATATGTATATACTAAAAACTAATTGTTTCATATACAAATATATTATTTTTTCTTCAGATATTTATGACATTTATTTTATACTTATATAATTTCAAATACCAATATTAAATAAAACAAAAAATAACTTGGTTGGTTTACTTTCAGTAAATGTTTCGACTCAGTATTCTAAAATTGATACCAGTCAAATTGTGTGAGGCAAACAATAAATTTATTTATGCTCGGTAGGAAAGAAGAATAGTTACCCTGAAATTTGTAAAATGCCTTCTTTAAGAAAAAGAGAACTGAGTTGTCTAAGGGCTTATGTCAGGCATGATTTTTGTTTTTACTTTCCCATACATAAGGTTTATACAAAACTTATATATAGCGATTTATGTATGGATGTTAGTTGAAATAATGTACCAATCATAAAAGGTTTTATTCTCGTACAATTCTAATTTGATCGAACCCTCTTATTCCTCTTCAACCTATGGTGGTGATATTTTATACATTTTGTTATCTGAAGAATATTTTTAACTTTCTTTGAAAATAATAAAAAAATCAAATAATAAATCACAAAATAATGTAGGTTCCTTGCAAGCAATAAAAATAAACCATATTTGATACACAATTAAGTATATATCTCTACACCTAATTTCGGATGGAGCTTAGTATTCTAGGGTTAAATTGAAACCATATATATATAATATATGATCATTTCAAGTGCTTATTTTTAAGTAGTTCAGAACAATGTTATAAAATTCAAATATATTTTATTATTTCATTACAGAATTCAAGAAATAAGTGGTCTACACATTATATTGGATATCTAAAGCTTTTGGGATCGTCAAGTATATATATACACCGATTGATGTTGCTGAATGGAATGCAAAACTTTTTTATAATGATAATATTATTACTTAGTAGTAATTAGCAAATTATTAACAAAAACTTTAAGAAATATTTCAAAGTGTTGCTGTACTCGACAGGATACTTATTATATTGATATAAGATATAAAATAACGTTTACTTATAAAAAAAAGAACATACAAATAATTAATTTACACAATCCTGATCTACACACACATACATATATTGACATAAAAACATTGATTTATTATTTAAAATGTAAAACGTAATTGTTTAATGTAATTTTTCTACACTCAATTGGCTTTAAAAGAGAAAAAATACGAAATTTTCTAAAAAAAAAAAAATTATTTGCTTTAATTATTTAAGTTCTTTTGTTCAAATTTACGCCGTATTTATGATTTATTTCCAAGTGAATTTTATTATTATAAAAATATCGCAAAAATATTCATATTTAGATATAATTAAGTGAACAAATAAAACACAGTTTAATAAATTTATTAAAAACTTAAAAAAAATCTATCGTTTAAGAAAATATATAATATTAAATATAACTGTTTTTAACAAAATGCAATTTAACATTTTTTTTTACCAAATTGATCATTTCTTAATTTTGCCTTGCATACAAAAAAAAACCTATATATCCAATACAGAATTTTATTTTTCAAATAAATTACCAACAAATTTAAGTGATTTTAATAAAATTTGATCTCGAACAAATTTTTTTAAAGTACACACACACAATTTTCAATAATTATAATAATTAATTAGTTTTTTCATAAAGAAATTTAAGAAAAAAAGAAAAAAAAATAGTAAGATCGACTTATAAAATATTCCATTTTTATTAGATGTATTAATTATACACAATTTAAAAATAAAATACATTTATAATAAATTACAAAAAAAATAAAACATTACTGATGATAAAATTTAAATGTAATGCTAGCCACGCATATATTGAATTAACCAAAAATTGCTTAAATAAAAAATATATCTAAAAAAAAATAATGAACTGTTTTTTATTATTCAGTTGTTGAACTTTAAAACGTAACAATTTGATCCGAGAGAATATAATTTATAGTTAAAAGTGTAAGTTTTAATACAAAATTTGTAGTTAATTTTAAAATTGTTGTAATATGTTGTTTCAGTCATGAGAGAATAACAAATAAAATAAGTAGTCCAACTCTTATTTAGACCATGATTTATAATTGAATTAAAAAATTGCTATAATATAACTTTATTTGACTTAATTTGAATTCTATACTAGATAAATACATTAAATTATTTAAATTTCCTTTGACCATTTGGGCCATTTTTTTATTTCTGCTAATAAAGCATCACCTGGACTTATTGTTGGCATTAGTTGGCTATGGGCAAATATTTTATAGTCTT
Organism: Chrysomya rufifacies; assembly: GCA_014858695.1. Lineage (NCBI taxonomy): Eukaryota > Metazoa > Arthropoda > Insecta > Diptera > Calliphoridae > Chrysomya > Chrysomya rufifacies. Next base: position 5,996 of record JACGTJ010003054.1, on the reverse strand, counting down.
CTTTTAGTTTTTGTAAATTCACTAATTTCTCCAATAATTCCTTGGCGGCAACTAAAGCTTTATCGCTGGGCAACTCTTTAATAAAATTTCCCATGAATACAACACCAAACGAACCAGCATTATATCCCTTTACTAAAGCACCTTGATAATTTGAACCACGACCTTCATAAACGTTTCCATCGTTTCCAATTAGATAATTGTAAGCAATATCATCAATGTGATAATTGGACATGTGGAAATTTTGAATGTTACGTACTTGCTGCATGCAAATTTCCTACGGAAGAAAATGTTGTTGAAAAAAAAATTGATTTCCTATTTGAGTAATTGACCATTTTCGAATTTGTCAACTCGAATTTTAATGAAAAAAAATATATCAGCATTTTTTCATTTTTAGTAGATCAGATTTATTACTGTAAAGGGAGATGTTTTGACATGAGTAGTTTTACTAAATAATACCGATAAAACATAATGGAAAATTGGGCTTGTACATCGGAGCTAATCAACTTTATATCTTCCATTTATAAAATTAATTTATTCTAAAAAACTATTTTCTTTTGAACCTATTTTTTATTATATTTATAATTTAAATCTATCTGCCATTGACTTATAAGTAACATTTTTAAATCAAACAAGTAATAACACTATAATCGGCTATGCCGAATTTGATATACCCTTCACTTAAGTTGACAATAACTCGACTATTTATTAACCGATTAAAAAAAAAAATTATTTATTGGATTTATGGAGTGTCTGTAGTATGCATAGAATTAGGCGAAATATTCAAAAATATTTTAAAATATCGGTTATTTGAAGACATATCCGCCATTTATGAATGAATTCAGCCGAATTTGGAATGATTTAATAAACATATTCTATAGCTTTATAGTCGGGGACCTTCACAAACGACATACAAATCGACGGACGTAGAGACGGATGGACATGCATATTTGGACTTTTTTTGAACTCATGATTCAGAAAAAATTAAAACGGAATGACAAACTTATATATACCCTTTCACTATAAGGGAAAGGTATAAAAATTAAAGGTTATAAGATTAAAAATATAAGCAGAAAAAATATTACAAAACAAATAGTAATTAGGCTATTTTTATATTTTTTTCTTTTTACAAAGACGTGAGAAACTAACATCTCGTCATTTGTAAAACTGAAATATAATAGTTGTACTTATTATAAAAGCTAATGGTCAGATTATATGTTCTATAGCATATCGCATTAGTTAACTTTTTTTATTATGAAATGCTCTATTAGATATTTAAGTGTTTTATATAAAATGTTGTACTGTATACTTGTTCGAAATTTAAATTCCGGGAAGATATTATCGGGGAATATTTGTACGGGGGCAATGAAAAATAATAAATCGATCAATTTCAATAGGCCGCCGCCTATTCTAACTTTAGCTAGCAATGCAGCGGGTGCCACAAAAGCCATTACCTAGATCTGACCAAACCTATCGAATCGATATGTTTTTTAAGAAATAAATTGTTCACAAGACTTTTATTGAATAAATTTTGCTCTGGAAACCATGTTAAGGTGTTCTCTTCAAAAATTGCCGAAGTAACTTAGTGTTCCAAAACATTGCAAAATTTTATGACATAACTAAGTCATTTCAAATATCGTATAAATTAAAATGACACAGTTGCAGAACAACTGATTCCGATTTAAAAAGTTTTATTTTCACATAATATGTCTGTTCCTCGAATCGAAATTACGAAGTTTGTTACAAGCATCCTCAGAAACACAAGGCATTTTTAACTATTATCATACTTTTTATAGAGATTTTACCATTACTATATATTATTCGATATTATTAGTGGTTCCAAAAGTGCATTAGTATTTCTATACCAATAAAATAATACCGTATAATTGTTTTATTTATATGTCAAAAGGTTTTCCTTCCAAATATTTAATTATATGTTGTTGTAATATGAATTTCTTAAAAAGCTAAAAGAACTATTAAAAACTTACTTTTGAAGAGCAAATATTGCCTGCAGTATGAGCAATAATAACACGACCAACGGGCAATTCTAATGGTGTCAATGGGTTTGTGGGTTCCTTGGCATTCCATTCCAAACGTGTTATAATGTTGACATCTCCAATAACTGCAGCCGAAACGCTTAACAACGTTATTGTGCAAATAATAAACTTTGAAATCATTTTTTATTATTGGATATTTTATTTGTCTGAAATATACAATCCGTTTGAAAGGTACTTTACACGATCTTTTTTTGCTTAAAACTATAGTTCTAATGAAGTCTTCGTCATAAAAACTGTAATATTTATATATTTTACTCTCAGTATATTTCAATTCAAAATGCTTTTTTGTGTTGAAATAAAAATATTATAAAACCCTTCAATAGAGATAAGAGATACATTTGGTTTTCAGAGACACTTGCAAGATATGTATTTCTGTTATTGAATTATTATGTATTTCGTAATATTTTTTATATATATAAAAAATATTTTGATTTATCTTTATCTACAAAATCTTCTTATGTGTTATTTATAGAGAAAACGTTTTTTCTCTTTTAAAGACAAGGTGGATAAAAAATAAATGTGGTTATAATATAAGGTTAAATATTTCTAATTTATGGTACTTAAATTAAAATCTTCAAATTGTAATATTGAACCACCCTAATGTATATACATACATTTAAAATAAACTCGCAAATATAGTTTCATTTTTTATTGAGCGTGTGTACATTGGAGAAACCAATTTAAAAATAAGAGTCTAAGTCGGGGATTTTTTTTTTTTGTTAATTATACAAAGATGATGACGAGTTAAATAGGTTATTTCAAAATTATCTGTATACTGCGTTACAATAACCATTTTAAAGAATTCTATGTTTATTAAATAATATTTTATTCCAACAAACATACATGTAATAATTAAATGAGTAATACGTTTGCGATTATCATAAATTTAATAATTGAATATTTTTGAATCCTAATCCGTGTCGGATTAAATTATATAGTGGTTTCCCGGTAAAACGAATACTTAGTTTAGCGCAAATACTCAGTTTGCGATATAACCTACAACCATATATTTCGCATTGAGTTACTTAAAGTAAGTATAATTAATTCAATATCTTTTATACTAGATATAACGAATTTTTCAAAAAAATGTGTTTTGAAATCTAATGAAATATGAGTAATTAGTCGAAAACATATTACTAGAAATGTTTAAACATAACACTTTCGGAAATTTTTTTAAAATTAAACAACAAAGCGTGTTAACACAAGAAATATTAAAAAAAATAGAAAATTTGCAGTACAAAATTCAAGTTTTAATTTAATTTCTTTGTTAAAACATAGTCCCGATTTAACGAATTTAACGAATAGGTCTGACATTATATAATTCGTTAAACCGGGAAACTACTGTAGAATATAAATATAATGATTATGGTTCTCTTGCGCAAATTTTCTTCCAAAAATTGTAATCTTATGTGAGATTGAGTATGAGGAAATGTATAAAATTCGTCTTATTTCTCACTTTCATTTATATAATTAGAATACCCCACAAGAGAAATGTCGATGTATTTTTTCACTCGAATTATTAAAATTTATTCGGGGGTATCTAATAAATACGACAGAAAAATAAACGAAGTACCATGAAACGTGTCAAATTTTATTTTAATCTGTTGAAAATAGTGGCTTAAATGTCTAAAACAGTGTTTTCGAGATATATAAAAGAAATACTATATGAAATATAATATTTTAATTCTAAGAGGGTAAATAATTATTTCATGATATGCTGTGGTGTAGAGTTTAATATGGTCGATCTTGACCGACCAAAACTTTCTGTCAATATTTAATCAAAATATCTTCGAAATTATCATAACAATGGAATATAATATAGAATACTTATATATAAATTCCGGGAGGAATTTGTATTTAATAGACTTATGAGAACTATAAAAACAATGGGTTTGATCTTGGGAAAAAGTACCTGTGCTAAATTTAACAAAGAAATCTAAACAACTGGGACTTTTCCCATATATTGCTGTAAAATCTTTATTCTGGGAGAAGTTTGGTATGGAGGCTATGTGAAATTAAAGAAAGATAGGAATGAAATTTGGAAAATAACTTTAGATCAACAAAAACGTTGTATGTATTATATTTCAATGTACTATAATCATATTTAAGAGTGTTTTAGTCATGCGCAATGACTTACATGGAAAGGCACCCAGAATATGATTCCGAGTCGAACGGTATATTTAAAGGTGTTCGGAAATTTGTTCTCTATATTACAAATATAATTCCAAACGCATAATACGTTCTCCCTCTTAAGTTATGCCACATGTCATTTTAACTAAGAATTTTTGAAAATACTATTCTGAAAGGGTATAATAGTAGGTGCAATTTTATAACAAGAATTTAAGAAATAAAACACATGATCGGATAAGAAATAAAAATTCTATAAGCAACCAATGACTTTCTTAAGTCAACACTGGGGTGTACAGGGTCCAGTTTACTTCTAAAAATTTTTGATTCTGTGCACTGTCTCACAACCTGCAGAGAATATACAGACGGATGTTTCTTAGATAAAAAAAGAATTGCTTTTGAACTTTATTCCATTCAGAAATATGTACTGGCATTCCTCACAATGTCTGAAGAAGCATACGATAATGCAGAAAAAATATCAGATTTTTCATATTTTTTTTTCTGATAGGTTTTTAATTCTGTTTATTGATTGCTGAAATCTTCGAATAATACATTATTGATGCAGAGAAATCGTTACAATAAAATATTCATATCTATTAATCTGACCAATTTGGCCAATTTTCAAAACTCTTATACAAAGCATCCGCCATAGTTGCCGATGAATTTGTTTCCAATTGATTTACTCCAATAATTTTATAATTCGGAGAGATTTTCTTTAAGTTTATACCCGTCTGCAGTAAGGATCGTGCAGCATTAAGTTGTTTCTTGGAAGGTGGTTGTTTCTTGAAAGATCCAATAAAGGCAATACTTATGCTATCATCATTAACGTCTTTTAAAATGGATCCTTTATAGTTCCATCCACGACCCTCATAAACATTTCCATCTCCACCAATAAGAAAATTATAAATTATATCATCCTGTAGCATCGATTCAATATTATAGGTTTGTGTAATACGCACGGTATATGTACAAGTTGCCTAAATAATGGATTTAGAAATGTAATTTAGAATAAAAATTTATGAAATAAATTACTTACTTCATTTTCACATTCGGATGTTCTTGTAGGTAAGACTATAACACGTTGAATTGGATGATTAAGAGGCACTAAATCATTAACCGATGGTTGGGCCAACCAACTGCTGCGCTTTTTTATATGCAACAAATCAGAATCAGTTATATAATTAGGGTCTGAAAATTAAAAAAAAAAAAAAGATATTATTTGATTAAAATTTCCACAATTATCTTTTAAATTGGACGGAGTAAGTTTATTTAATCGAACCTAAAAAAATTATATTATATATTTTTCCATTACAAGAGAAATATGCATATTAACGCCTTTTGTCTTTCCGTTTGATATTTATACCGAGTATAATAATATTGGCTTTTAGAAAAATAGTTGAAGTATTTTGCAGAAATTACAAATGCAAAAACAGAATAAGATTAACTTTTGACTGCATATTGACACTGGTTATATATTGACTAATAATACAACAGATAAAATTACCCTTTAGGGAAAGGATAGGTACTCAATTGGAAATAAGGATTTAGTCCTGAAATTCTAACTTGTTATAAAAAATATTTGAAGGACCTTTCAAAGATTTTCAACTTGAATCAATACCGGTACTTCCGGATCAATTGACGCATATTTCTTGCAGAGTAGTTTCGAGTATTTTATGACCCAAATTATACTTAAATTATATCAGGTTACGAAATCAAAAATTGTGGTCTTTTTTAATTTTGTTCAATATAAAATTATATACATAGGCAAATTTGTGAAAAGAACCCTTTTTATACCCACCATCAAAAAATGATGGG
>JACGTJ010003049.1:15063-25244 GCA_014858695.1 Chrysomya rufifacies | reverse complement strand
TTTTTTTTTTTGTTGAAGATAGTTTTTTTTTAAAGCACTTTGACATCTACGAAGACTACGTTTGAATTTTTATATTTCGAGGGTTTATTTGCATTTTTATGTCTAGAAAAAAGTAGATAAAGAAAAACATGACGATTAATTTATTTGCTAAAAAATAATGATTGATATATTGTTATGAAGAAATATTAGAGAATGTGTTCATGTTAAAGTAATGGTCATTAAGAAATAATAAAAAAATATTTAATTTTAAAAATTTAGATAATTTTTTCTTTTTTTGTAATTTTTATACTAATTCTATAAAAATAATTTATAATATATCTCTGTTAAAACAATAGTTTATAACTATTTAACCTATAAACTCAAAAACATAATTCCTATAATATCCCACAAACAAATCAGTACGTTCACAGCTCCTTTAGAAACAAGTTTTTCTGATTTTCAGTTCTCATTTATAAAAAAATAAGTTTACCAAATTCATACACATGAATTCAGTAAAACCCCCTTTTCTCATTTAATTTTTGTAAATAGAATGCAGTACATTATGAACGTGCTAATACAGAACTGAATCAGAACAGTACTAGAATTGAACAGACCTAGAACTAAAACCGAGCAAAATTTAACTTAAACTGAACGAGAAGTAAACTAGAACCGAATTAGAACTGAGCTATATCTGACCTAGAATTGAATTTAGAACTAAAATAGAACTGAACTAAAACTAAACTAGAGCGTAACTGGAAACAATATTCTTGTAATTAAATTATTTCAAGTAAAAATTGGACAAAAATCGGTCGCAAAGTAGGTTAGTTAATATATGTAAATGTAAATAAATCTAAATATGAATGTCAATAAACCGATCAATAATTCAATTACCTTTAAATTAATATATGTATTTTATATAATTGCAGCCTGGTTTTTGAAAATAGAATATATATTACCGAAGATCTTATAATTAAAAAATTATCACAAATTTATAACATCTTCATCCACATTAACCATTTTCACATTGATGACCCTCACAATTGCCCCAAAATATACAATTACCAACACCACTATAACATATTAGGAAAACAGCTGTTAAGAACACCAGACTACAAATGGTACAAGGTTTACGCTCCAAAAAGAAACCAATTAAATAGAGAACAATAAACATGACATGCGTTTCCATAAGGGCAGGATTGGTGGGCTTTGGTAACAATAGCACCGGCAATAAACATTGTAAACAATACATTTTTGTTTAGGTTAACTGTAAGAAGACCAGCCCAGGTGAACGTTTACACCAACTGTCTAAAAGGGAAAAAAGTGCTCTTCTTTTCTTACTGAGACACTTGTGCGAGTTGGAGATCCCCAAGTTCTAAATCAAAACAATTTGAGTTTGGCAATTAGTCACAGACATTTGTAGAATTGTTTTCTAAGTTTTTTTCTAATGATTTGTAATTTAATTTATCAATAATTTATGTAAACTAATAAATCATTTGGGGTTTAAATACTTGAATTGTATCATCGATAAAAGAAATAAGGAAAATAGACACGCGTTCGATTTTCTTCTAATAGAAATCCGGCACTTTTTTTCGTTTGTTTTTTTTTTTTTCTGCACCAGCCCTTTTTTAATATGACAAGTTTATTTGTGTAAATTGACTAATTATCTTGCATTTTTTATATTATTGAACACACTAGAATTTTTAATTTAATAGATATTTAATTATTTTTAGACTTTTTGTGAACTAAATAGATTTATTTCTCTTTCTCTCTGAAAAATCTTTACAAAAAAAAACTAAATAAATTTACAAATGACAGGTTTGCATTGCTTGATAAGTTAAAGTAACGGCGGTAAAAACGGATCGTATAGTGACGGCTCGGTATAATTAAGTGATATCGAATTTTTAACGGCTTGAAATTTCTATTGTATCAGAGAAATTAAGTCATTTAAAGTAGTTTTTGAAAAAAATATATAATTTCTTAAAAATTTATAAAAAATTACAAATTTTAATAAAATAAAACATTTTTGCAAAATTTAACTTTTTAATAAAGATTATTCTTTTTGACAATTTAAACATAAACAAAATTTCTTTAAAATCAATTTTATTTAATTTTTTTAATTTTGTATAAAAATTATGTGTTTTCTTTTTTTTATTTATTTAAATTAAAAAACAACGTAGTAAAGATTTTTTAATTCATTGTTTCCAATTTTTTATAAATTCTTTTATTTTCGAAAAATTACTGTAATAACGGCCATGTAAAAAGGTTGTTAAAGAAAACATATGTTACTTCGTGTAGACACGCTTTAACACACGTCATAACAACAAATCGGGATATTCATGTTTTTGCACCAGAATCAAACAAATTGAATTATAATTTGTATAAATATTTTATAAAAATACGTAAACATAAATATGGAAACTTTATATCATCAAACAAATCGCATATTGCAGGAAATAGAACAGAGTTTTCAAAAACTGGTGCAAACAGCGGGACTGCCGGATAATTATGATGTTGAAAATGAAATACAAATGAAAATAACACAAGTTAATTCGTGAGTAAATTGAATGCAAAACAATTAACAGGAAACCTAACAAACACACCCATTATAAATTTATACACTTAACAGTAATTGTGATCGTTTAGATGTATTACTTTATAAAGTACCGGCATCACAGAGGCAAAGTGCTAAAATGCGTGTGGATCAAATTAAATACGATTTACGACACCTACAAAGCAGCCTACAAATGTTTCGTGAGAAAAGACAACGTAAACAACAGGAACTCTCAGAACGCGAACAGCTACTAAGTCATCGATTTGCCCCTAATAGCGCTGAAACCTGTCTGGATATCGATTATGCTCTACAACACAATAACCAATTGGGTAATGCTCATCGTGGTGTTGATGATATGATAGCAACAGGCAGCAATATTTTGAGTAGTTTAGTAAATCAACGTAGCACCTTAAAAGGTGCCCAAAAACGCCTTATGACTATAGGTAGTACATTGGGTCTATCGAATCATACAATGAAATTAATTGAAAGACGTTTTGTTGAGGACAGATATATAATGTTTGGAGGTATGTTTGTTACATTGTTAGTCATAGCTTTGGTTATTTACTTTATGGTTTTATAGTTTAAATATACGTTATAATAGATTGAATTTGTAGACAGTTATTTGTTGCCTTTGTAATTTTATTTCCAACTACTTCTATTTTTTTAAGTTACAAAGAAGAGAATAAAATTTTACACAATTAGTATGTAAAAAGAGGCATTTAAATATTACTATGAGATGAATATTAAAGAATTTTCATATTTTGTTATATATTTTCTATAACAATAAACTGTGCTTAAGGAGTCATCTAGGGTCAATCCAAAAATGGTCGCGGATCTATTTAGTAGGTTGAACGATGCCGCGGCCGACCCCTAAATCATCGATGTCTAATCTTTTTATTAATGTGACCACCTTTTTTAGCGGTTACACTTGATGAAGATAGTTTACTTTTTGTGGAAGTACTACCGCCACTGGGTGTACTTGGTTCTTTGTTGGGCTCTCTTTGTGGAGTGGTGGCACGATCAGGTTTTTCCTCTTTACCTGAACTCTTAATAGAAGTAGAGCCATCGTGAGCAGTTGTGGTGTTTTGGTTTAAAGCAATCTGATTATCACTAGAGTCTTCATTAGTCACAGAATCAGATTCACTAGCTCTTTCAGCTTAATACATTAAAGGAAAAAATTACAAAAAACATTTTTAACAAATAAACCGCCTTTTAACTTACGATTACATATGGCCATTGATGTTATGGAAGATTTAGAAAATAATCTTTCTGCTTCTTTAAACTTGCGATTACGTTTATCCGCTTTGGAGTTGGTAGCTTTATTCGACGTCAAATATCTTTCCCAACCACGAATAATATTGCCACACAATTGAGTGTCTTCCAGGTAAGAACCCTCAAATGCATAAATTTGTCTTTCCAAATTGGCCAATTGTTCCTTTAGTTAAAAAAAATAATTTGAATTTAAATAATCATGTTATTTATTAGCATTTCTAAAAACTTACCGAAGTTTCCGCCTTTTTCTTAATTAGATCTGCAAGTTCTGCCCGGGTGTCAAGATTTGTTGATTTTGTTGTAGAATTACTCTTTGTAGATTTACGCTGTTTGTTATTCATCGAATCATTGTTTGATTTTATCGATGGCGAACTCATTTTGTTGTGGTTTTATTGTATTTTTATTATTTAATTATTTTTCATCAATTTTTTAGGAAAATTTACTTTTTTAACTCTTAGTTTACAAACAATATGATCAGCTGTTTGTAAGTGGTGCCAAATTTAATCGCCAATTAACTTTATTTAAAGTTGCCAGATTGGCAGTTCAGTTAATTTTGAATATTTTTAGATTTAAAGTAAAATGAAAAAATATTTTATTCGTATTGAAGAAATACAGTTGATTCAGTAATTAGTAATAATTGTAAATAAATTTAATACATAATTCAATAAATGATAACTGGCTATTGTATGTTAATATTTTAACTTTAGTCCGGAATTTAATGCACACATTAAAATATTTTTTTTTTGACAAAACAAGCTTCTGTGTTGGATTCCTTTAAAGAAATATTAATAAATCTTTGTTTAAGAGAGAAAATTAAAATAAGATGAAAATATTTTAACATTTCTTTTTAGAAAACAGAATTAATATGAATATTTTTTTTATTATTGAAATTTTGAAATGGAGAAAAATTATTCATTGTTGAAAAATTACATTTACTTAAAAAAAAATTAATTAAATAACACTTAACTAGTCAAATAATATTTTTACATTAAGTGACAGCACCTATACTAAATAGTTTATTTTTCTCCATATATATATGGTGTGTATGGTTCCATTCGTTTACTTTTTCTATAAATTAAGCGTTGAAAATAATGTGGTATCTTTTAATTTTATTTTTTAGATTCAAAGTGCTGCCTAGTTGAAATGTAATTTATTTTGTTTTGATTCTACATTTGGTGGTTGTTGTTGTTTTGTAATACATTCCGGGCATAGTACAATATCTATATTTTGGAAATATTCTCTATTATTTAAAAATAAAATGAATTCCAAAGTAAATACAAAAAATCAGTATGTGCCCAGAGTAAATCAGGTAATTTCATAAACATTTAATGAAATCAGTACAATTATAATTACGAAATATTTAACAGATTGATGCCATAAATTTAAATAAAGGTATTACACGACTGATAAGGGATAATCTTTTGGAGAATTTACAAGCAATATCGGTAACAAAATGTATTAATTTAATTGCTTAATATTTTTTACTCACATTTTATATATTTCCAGCCTGTTTTGTTTGTTAAAATACAACCTGAATTAGATTTACTAATACAATCAGCAATTTGGTTTGGTTCGGTGGGTAAACGTTGTTCAACCTTTGGTCAACAATTATTAGTTTTAGCTTACGATTCAGAACGTTTAACTATATCACGTTTAGTTTTACATTTTTGTTTAACGGTTCTGCCCAGCTATATAAAAAGTCTGGAGGAACGTCGTTTAAATAGAAGACTTGAATGGTTACACAAAACTATTGAATATGGAGAGAATGCTGCTTTAGTTTTATCCATATTAAATTTCTTTAGATTTCTTAAAACTGGACGAAAACCTACTTTAATAGATTTCCTATTGGGTTTAGACTATATAAGTTTAAGACACAATCAACGTCGTGACATCGGCTATAAATATTTAACCCGAGAATTATTATGGGGTGGTTTTATGGTAAGTTGTATTAGATAACTTTAAAGTAATTTTTATGATTTTTCTGTTAATTTTTAGGAAATATTGGGACTTGTTTTACCTATAATAAACTTTCGTAAATTACAACGGCTTGGTAAAAGTCTTATAAGTTCTAAACAAGAATTAAATGATTCAGAAGGAAAAATTGCAGCACATAAAAGGCCTAAACTATCAGCGTCTACGACTTGTGTTTATTGTGGAGAACGTCCTACTTTACCTCATCATATGGGTTGTGAACATATTTATTGTTATTACTGTTTGTCGGCCAATATTGCAACAGATTCCAAGTTTTGTTGTACGATATGTGAGAATCCTGTTTCGTCGGAAGGAATACAAGCTTTATGATTTATGAGTACCTGTATATTTTTCTTTTCTAGAATTTAAGTATAATAAATATGTTATAAATGTAATTTCATATAAGAAAATAGACTTGGAAACTTTGTTACATAGATTAAGTATTAGTTAAATTTTGGAAGTTATCAGGAATAAAAAAATATATAATAAAAATTTTGATTTTTTTACTGTATTCATTAACATTTGTTGAAACAAAGTCACAAATAGGTGTTTTATTTCCCTTTTTGTTTTATTATATTAAATTTCCCGAGAAATATCATAAAATCGTGGTCGATTAATTTTGACATTAAATATATATTCGAGAATTCTAAACAAAAATCTTTTATACCAACTTTAGAATTTAATAAGCGCATTCTATTCTTTCAGAATTACACAAAAAAGATAAATTTTATATATATTAACCATCGTTTTCTGTATATTAATTAATAATATATCTGAATATTAATTTATATATTTTTTAAGAGTTATTCTGCAAAAATGTTAATTTTTTTTTATCAAATTTCATTTACAGAGAAGTTGCGAAATATGTTCCCTCAATAAAACGAATAATATCAATCAAAGATATACCATTTCAAATCTGATTCTCAGGGAATTCCAGAGAAAATTTCCTAAATAGATACTTAATTCACGGCAATTCCAACGGAAAACACTAATTTTTATCGAACTTTAGAATTTTTAATATTACTTCTCTAAAACAGAAAAAACGTATTAAATTCATAGAATTATAATTTATGAGAAATTTTAATTTTTTATGAACATTTACTCATATTTCTTATTATTTTTTTAATTTTGAAGTAAAAGTTATTAGATTATTTTTTTAATACCCGCAGACAAAGCAACACTAGTCCTAGTTATGCCAAGTCATATTACCACCAAAGTGCAGCCAAATTAAGTTTCAACCAGTCGAAGTTGTTTACCTACGGCACAAGGTGTTAGTTAAATTATTAAAAATCATAAACATTCCTATGTTATAAAAAATAAATTATTTAAAATCTCATTGAATAACGTGACCTGCTTTCATATTAATACAAAATCTAACTAATTACAACAGAAGTAAGTAGAAATAACATAATTTTAGTACAGAAAACTTTGCGCCAAAAATTTGCACAACTTTGGGATAAAGTTGCGCCAAGTTTTTTTATTACGCCATTTTAGAAAAAAATGTTGCCTCTTAACAGCTGTTAAATATTTTGAGTGATTTTTTCTTTGTTTTCATTTTTTTTTTTTTTGTTTCTGTTAAACATCAATTTTTGAGTGTTTTTTGTTGTATTTTTGTGTAGTGAGTCTAATTTTCTTGATTTAAAACGAAATACAGAAAAAATAAAAAAATTAAGACGACATAAACAAATTTTCATATTAATCTAACGAAATTTTAAGGAGTTGGTTTGTTAAACGCTTTTAAACGGTTTTTGTTAAATAAATAGTTAATATTTTACTAGTAAAAGGTATAATTAATGGAATAATGAGTTTTGTGTTGAGAAAAGTCATTAAATAATAATTACGTTTCAGTTAAATTATAATAAAAAAAAATTATAAAGAACGAACGAAGAGGACAACGGTAACAAAGAAAAGTAAAAACAATATAAAGCAACAACAACATTAATATTAAAAACAACAAACATAAAAAAGAAGAATTAACAAATTTATTTGCTCATATTAGGGTCAATCAACAAAATAATAATAAATAATATTATATTATTTAAAGACCTTGCAAAATCAAAAAAAGGAACAAACAAAAAATAAGGAAAATTGATAAGAAGGTTTGAGTAGAGGAACGAACAACCAATCATCATAACACTGCCACTGTCTGCCAACAGTTTTCTTCTTTAGTTTGTTTTTATTTTGGGTTTTATCTTTTAGAGAATAAAAAAACAACAACAATAAAAAAGGTAATTATTATTACTTAATTGTTATTGAATCATAATGATGATGATATTGAGGGGTATGTACATGTAAGTGATTGTGTGTGTGTGTTATTTCAGCTATTGAATTGCAGCGAAATAAAGAAAACCTCTATTAAACATGTTGGATTTGGAAATAGTGCCTGAAATCTCTTTGGGATGTGATGCTTGGGAATTTGTTTTGGGTATGCATTTCTCCCAGGCTATAGCCATAATACAATCTCAAGTGGGCATTATAAAGGGAGTACAGGTGTTATACTCTGACACCAATCCCTTGGGCGTGGACATTATAATAAATTTACCCCAAGACGGCTTAAGATTGATCTTCGATCCTGTCAATCAACGCCTTAAGATAATCGAAGTTTGCAACATGAAATTAGTTAAACTAAAGTATGGTGGTGTATACTTCAATTCACCCGAAGTATTACCATCCATAGAACAAATAGAACATTCATTTGGTGCTACACATCCGGGAGTTTATGATGCTGCTAAACAATTATTTGCTTTACATTTTCGTGGTCTTAGTTTCTACTTTCCTGTGGATAGTAAATTGCATGCTGGTTATGCTCATGGTTTAGGGTCATTGGTATTTTTAAGTGGCGCTTCACCTGTGGTATCGAAAATGTCTTTGTATGCTGGTAATAATGTAGCAGAGAATAAGACACCACCCTTACCTTTGGCCTGTTACCATCGTCAAATATATTTGGAATCTGCTACAGTATTACGTACCGTTTTTGGTAGCACTAAAGGCCTAAAATTAAAATTGTTTACAGAAGGCTCTGGTCGTTCACTGGAACCTAGAAGACAATGTTTTACAAAGGAAATATTATTTGGTGATAGTTGTCAAGATGTAACCACACAACTGGGAGCACCAAATCGTATATTCTTTAAAAGTGAAGACAAAATGAAAATACATTCCTCCAATGTCAATCGTCAAGCTCAAAGCAAACGCAGTGATATATTCTTTAATTACTTTACTCTTGGCATAGATGTTCTGTTCGATGCTCGTACCCAAACCTGCAAAAAGTTTATACTGCATACCAACTATCCAGGTCATTTTAATTTCAATATGTATCATAGGTGCGAATTTCAATTTCAATTGCAACCTGAACGTAATCTTAATGATGGCGGTTCTCGTGCTTCCTATGGCGATACACCCACAAGTCCAGTTACAATAAATGCCTACTCCAAGTGGAATGAAATAAGCTCTTCTATGGCTCCTTCAGAAAGACCAGTTGTTTTACATAGAGCTTCATCTACCAATACTGCTAATCCTTTTGGTTCTACATTTTGTTATGGATATCAAGATATCATATTTGAGGTTATGCCCAATAATCATATCGCTTCGGTTACGCTCTACAGTACGGGTCCCGCCAAACCAACCGAAGACTTGTGGCAACAACATAAAATGCAAGATATACGCTTAACTGTTGCGTGAAATGTGTAAAGTTGCTGAGATATAGTTATATCATTAATTATAGGTTATATAGAGTAAAATTAAACTACATAAATATAAATATAATAATTAATAATAATTAAACACAATAAAGCACAAGGTTCATGTATGTATGTGTTGTAACGTTATAGGATTGTTGTAATGTTTTCGTTTTATAAACAAACAGAATTTTAAGAAAACTCGCATCCTATCGCAAACATGATGACCATGTTTAGTAACGTAATGTAATGTAATTATTATTATATACATAAATATAATTATAATTTATTAATATGAAGAAATTATGAAAAAATATACATATGTATAGGAATATAGGAAAAGAAGGAGTTATTACAAAAAATAAAACTCCTTGCTAAAAAAGTCTAAAATTAATTTAAAATACTAACTTAAAAATATGTACTTTCTCTCTTTTCTTTAAGTATATGCTAAAAATACGTTTTACATACTCTCTGATACTAATGGAAATCAATACGGCGCAAGTGACTCATAGTGAATAAATGAAATAAAAAGATACAAAAGAGTAATCGCTTAAAAATCCTAAGTATCAGTTGAATTTAATATTATCAAACAAAATATATTTAAAAATATATTATATTTTTTGTCATTCTTTAATGTTTTATTAACATATAAAAACCCCCCAAAAAAACCAAAATAATTTAATAAAAAAATGAAATAATAATATTTGTAATTGTATAAATTTGAATTTTTTATA
>JACGTJ010003040.1:20549-41994 GCA_014858695.1 Chrysomya rufifacies | reverse complement strand
TATATATATATATATATATTTATGTATATATTAATATATACACATAAAATTCACCTGTATAAACGCAAAACTATGCTTGTTGCTATTTCTGGTTTTGATAACTTTAATCGTATACATGTCATGCCCGTTGTTGTTAAAGGAGGTCCCACTGGTACTGGTCCTAAACCAAAGTCTCTTGCAATTTCTAATGCCACAGCAGAAGGACATGAGGCTAGCGTTGGACCATGAGGTTGAAGTTGCACTTCTCGTAGCAAGATAGCCGTGGGTAGAGTTATAGTCAGATCTGCGTGTGATTCATTTGGGTAAAACATGTAGCTCCATGCTGGGGTGCGTGGCCTACGGTGAGATGCCACCGGATTCATAATAAGAATATCTGCTGATTGGGCAGTATCATTTTCTGCCGAAATTGTACAAAATGGTGCAAAATTTATTAGACCATCTTGAAGCAAACGATGATTTTGGCTTGTGTTTGATGAAGATTTCTTTCCGTTTCCATTAGAACACGAGTGTGAAACCAACTTTACTTTTGTATTTCTTGTCATGTGTTGCATTATCATAGATATCTAAAGAGTTCGGTGTATTAGAAAAATTATGATAAAATTTTACGTAAACATTTCCATTCATCGTTATGTTTTTATATAAAACATTCTTTCAACTGTCAAATGGTTTACCTAAAAGTACAACTTTATACGCACTACGGTTTCAAATTTTTAATATATATATATATGTATATATACCAATCGATTAAAAGTTGCAGATTTTTATATAACAAACATGACAAACCCCTAATTTTATGAACAGATAAAAAATGTAATAAAAACAGTTTAAAAAATTCTCTAAATTTTATTAAGACTTGTAACATTGTAAGCATTGACGCAAGCAATTGTATAGAACAGAATGGGTGAATGTTATGATAAAATTAAAATAGCCTACACTTATCAGTGTAGGCTATTTTATTGAATGCTGGAAAAAATTGTTGACAAATAAAATTTTCCCGGATTGTTTTACTAAAAGTTGTATATTACAACTTTTGTACAAAGTAAGTTTTTTTCGTCAAAAATAAAAAAAAATAGTCATGTTTTTTCTTATTTTTAATTTTATAATTGAGAGATAAGAAAAACAATTATTCGAGTACTTACCAAACCAGGCTGTACGTTAATCAAAACTTTATTCAATCGAACCAAGTTCTTACATATTATTTCAATTCCTCCCAACTGTGTAAAGATTTGTACTGCCGAAGATACTTCGAGAACTTTCGATATGTACCACAACAATGGTTCAGACAAATGTAAACGTGGTAGAGATGTTCTCTGTGTTGTACCTAGGAAGTAAAAATAGACAATTATAAAAGCAATAAATAACATTTATATTTTTTCATTCTAAGTAAAGGTTTTATATACATACAAGCCTCTAAGTACTGACAAATAGGAGCTACAATTAGACGAGAATTTGATGCTTTCTCGCATAAAGTTATAAGCATATTAAATACGGCATCAGCAGTCGTTTGTGGCTCATCTAGTAAAAATGTCGAATCGGCTGGCTTAACACTGTACAGTGCGGATGAAACCATTAACGTAAATGAAGTACTTGAACAGTGAGATAATGATCCTAATAAACGCTTCATTGTTGGAAAATGTCGTAATACTAAAAAATATTAAACAATTGCAACTTATGTTAAAATGTAAGATATTTATATTTTATTATACCTGTATCGGCAATACATGGTGTTTTTACACGATGTCCTTCAATATTTAATTGTTCAGCTTTTGTTTCGTCTGTTTGACAAATGTTTGTAAGTTCTTCTTCTTCTGGAATAGTTACATCCTAAATTTTTACAAACATGAGAAAATGAAAATAATTGTTGACTTTTTTAAAATAATTATTTCTTATAATACTAACCGTTAATTGCCGCGGCAATTCTGTTTGTAT
The DNA here is from genome assembly GCA_014858695.1 of Chrysomya rufifacies. NCBI lineage: Eukaryota > Metazoa > Arthropoda > Insecta > Diptera > Calliphoridae > Chrysomya > Chrysomya rufifacies. The sequence goes on along the minus strand of JACGTJ010003040.1, from coordinate 40,065 downwards.
TAAAGATGAGCAAAGCTTCAGCAAGCTTATAATAAGAGAATTATCAGAAATGGGACAATTTTGCTTTGAGTGATCAGACCCCAAAACATTTGCAAATAAACTATTAAATGAATTACTTGCATTATTTGTATCAGATGTTCGTTGACACTGAAGTTTATCGCCATTAGATATGTTATTAAATACCAAAAATGCTGCAAGTATTATTACATTTAATAAATAATTATTTATGTATAATTGTTTACTAATTTATTTACTTACAAACACACTCTATTATATTTAAGGATATATTAAGATCCGCCTTGTCGTTTGGCATAATTAATAAATCACGAACTAATTGGCTTTGAGCATCGATTGGGCCTAATTGGTTGCTTATGGCACCACCAGGCTGAACGAGTTGTAAAATCACGTGTAGAAGAGTGTCTTTGAGTTTTCGTTTACAGGATATGACACCGTCTGTGGACTCCCCCTTACGATGTAGCCAATGTAAAAGCTCATGTAAATGTTTGCATATGGTTGGACCGGCCTAGGAAAATTTATACTTAATAATGTAAAATGTAAATTTAATTATTAATTAAGTAAAACTTACACAACGATTTGTAATAATAACTGAACTCATTCCATAGCCGGACAAAAATCTAAGTAACATTTTCTCAAAATTTTCATCGTTAATAATGACTTCATTAATACGAGTTCGATCCTCTTCTTCTTGGCAAAAATTTTGCGAATTACATGCTAGAAGTAGACACTGAAAACCCAAGCACCATGTACGAAGTTTAACATCATTATACCAGGCCAAAGCCATCAGAAGACCTTGTATGGCATTTGCACCAAATGGAATTTTTGGTACTTCATTATTCGAGATACCAGAATTAAATGATTTATCAGCAAGTTCACTATTTAGAGTTAGCCACATCTGTAAAACTTGTTCAAGATGAACCCAAGTTTCCTGCAAGTAAATAGCACAAGAAGTTCAGTAAAGCAATTAAAAAAATAAGTAAATTAAAAGACATTCTCATACTTCTAAATGTAGGTCAGAAAGTATACAATCAAATACACTTTTAAACATATTGTATGTATTGATGCCACAATTGTATTCGGGACCAGACCAAATATCTGTAACATAATCAGGCCATACAGTAACTTCTGGTGTAGCTGTTTTAAATTCATTAGCAGGTATTTGCGGAAGAGAAGAGTACATATCCAACGACGATACCATTGTAATGCGTCTCAAATCTGTTTCAACATTTAAATCGAGACCAATATCTAAACGAGAATCCATTGCACTCGAAATTGATTTACAAAAGTAGTTAACTGTATTTTTATTCATGTTGCTACTGTCTTTCTTCGGAACCGCCTTATTTCGCTCAATTATATCAATATCATTTAATATCTCATCAAACTCAGTATCTTCACATTCAATTAATGACGGCAAATATGGATATTTTACACCTAAGGCAAAATAAAATGTACTCAATGTATTTATATAATTTTAAATTGTTATTAGAAGACAAAACATACCATCAGAATATTGTATATCATTACTTGCCGTTTGACCAGAACCACTTTGTGGCATGTAAAGTGCTAAAAAAAATTGTAAAGTTTACGTATGCTTAGCATTAATCGTTTCTTTATTCGAAGTTTTATAAATAAAATTTATTGATAAGCCTTAAATTTATTCATTTATTTTGACTCTTCTCAATTGAAAGAGAGCGTAAATAACATATTTTTACTGTTTCGAATCGTAATCGTCTGAATAAATAAAAGCTGACTAATTTAAATAGAAGCTCATTTAAATGTAGGTTATTATTAAAAAATATTTAGTAAAATGTAGTATTTATTTAAATAGATATTAATTTATCTTTCCGAATATTTTTTTATAACTTACATGTATAGGCTGCAAATAAATCTTTTGTTTCCTGCAAAGTATCCAATGGTCGAATGGCATCATTCGTAGGTGTAGCATCGTTATCTTTGAAATGTCTATCTGCATCAAGCAAATCCTATATTAGGAAGAAATATTAAAAAAAATTGTTTTAAATTTAACAGATTTATTAATAGTTACCTGTAATAAGCATGTTATAGCATGAACTGCCCACGGTTGTTGCTGATCATTCCACACAGCCATACGAATTAAATGTTCCAACTGATTGATGGTTATAATCTTCGAAAGCTGCACTGCCGGACGACATGCTGACACCAAACGAGCAATTACCTTTAAAATTATATACATATTATTTATTAAAATTATATACATATTATTTATTAGATGTATTATAATGTATTAAATATTTATCACTAACCTTGCAAGTTAGCAAAAATTGATCCATATTGCACGTAAAATCCATTTCAAGCAACAGAGCTATTAATCCACGTATCACTATTAAAATATTGTTTAAACGTATATTCTTTAAACCTTTATCGAAATTATTTTCGGGCTCTTGATTATTATCTTTAGTAATTTTTGGCAAAACATTATTTTTGTTTGTTTTTCCCGAAGATTTTGGTTTTCCAGTTAGTTCCATAAATATACCAGGATGCTATTAAGTGAAAAATACAAATTATTGAATTCTTACAAATTAACAAAGGAATAAATTTCTAACTAACTTCATTTTGTATCATATAGATTTTTTTGCCCCAATCTGTGTATGGTTGTACGCTGTACTTATTTTGTTGAATAATTCGTTTTTTAAAGCAGCGCAATTGTTTTCCAGAACTGTTAGACGATTGGCCTCGAGTTTTGGCAAAATCGGTTTCACAGCTCATAAAGTCCCATCTATTAGCAGCTGTTGAAAAGAAATTGATTCATTATTCTTAACATACCATTTAATAAATTTTTAAATGTTTAACATTTACTTTTATCTTTACGATCATCTAGACAAACTGAAAGGAATAACAACAACCATGTTATCAGCTGCAAATCTGATTTTCCACACAAGTTGCTAGTATCAGAATCAATGCCTGATATATTAAAACCTCGTCCACTGGCTTCTTGATAACGGGGAGATATTGGAGCCAACAATTGCGCCAATGTTTTAAGTACTGAATCTATAACTATGGAACGACAATTCCCCATAGAAATACTTCGTCTTCCCAAATATGTTAGTAAAAAGAATATACTGAAATCAAAAAAATAAAAACATGATTATTGTTTTTAAAACAAAAAAACGCTTATATTACCGGTCTTGGGGAAATATTTTACTGTTTTGTGAAGAAAACAAATTGCAAAATATATTTGTAAGAAAATCGCCCCACCAGCTTTGTACGCAACACATTCGTACCAGTAAAGAACACGTTGCCAATTGAATGTGTGCATCTCCATATACCACAAATGAATTAAATAACATATTGGCCACATCAGTTGTAAAAAGTTGTTGCATAGCCAACATATCCTAGTAATATAAAAAATTTCATTAGATAAACGTTCTACAATTAAACAAATTTCTTATACTTTATAGCTAAATTCTATAGAGAAATTTAACAAAATTTCTATTAAAGCTTGTCCAAGGACGCGCAATTTGTCCCTCGATGATGTTCGTAGAGCCTGAGATGAATCCGATTGATAATTGGTATTATTCTCATTAAGAGAAGCTTCCAGTCGCATAATTACATTTCGTATAACATTAATTTCATGCTGAAGTACTATACATTCCTAAGAGAAATATATAATATATAATTAACAATGTTTAAATAAATACAATTCCAAAATAAATAAATTATTAAAAATATACATACAAATGTATTCAAGAATTTATAACAAACCTCGTAAATCGATGTTATTTTTCCACTCTCCAGGTTGTAGGACGTATCATCATCACTACGTTGTTTATTAATGAATGCCTGCATATGTGCTACATTTGACACGTCCGCGTTTAAAAGCGGAGTTAACAATTCCAACAGTTTACAGCTTGCCAGGCTGTACCTACAATGAACATCTTCATGTAATGAATGTAATGCCTTAATCTGAGCTTGAATATTCTGTGAATTGGTATTCATATAATCGAGGAGAGCATCTCCATACCCATCTGATTCCAGTACAACAATGTGACCAAAGAATGATCCGAGTGGTATTTTACATTTTGTTGATGACATCCCAACACGACCCATTATTGTAATTTTCATATAACGACAAATTGGTGGTGGTAACAAATCACTTAAAACCAGTGTCTTTGTTCCAATATCGGGAGCAACTACCAAACGAACAGAATCCGTCTCTTCATCAAAACACCAAATATCGATGTGTAGAGATGCCAACTCATCGCATGCTGGTATTACGAGATCTGTTAATAAAATGGGCGAACCGAAATCAAGTACCACAAAACGCCTAGCTCCCGAGTGCATTCGATCTATAACAACCATTTGTTTTGGTGGAGGAGATAACAATTTATGCCATGTGAAAATATTTGGAGCCGTAGCAGTTGAATTTTCACCAGAGTTCACACCACTATTAAATGAACTTCCATTTGATGAACGCGTTTTATCGCCCTTATCATTTGTTTTACCATTTGAAGATTTTTCTAATCCACCTAACTGCTGATCGATATATTCACAAATTGATTTAAATTTCGGCAATGTCTTGCCTTTAACTTTCTCTTCACTCGATGTCTCATTTTTATTTGACGTACCAGTAACAAAAGACTGTTCAGCGTCATTTGCTATATTTATTTTTATATTTTTATATATTAATTCTAAAAAATTATAAATATTCTCAATACTTACGTCCTATTCCATTAGGTTTTAATTCAGGGTTCTCATTCATGTCTAATTTGTTTTCCAATTTGATTTTATCAACAATATTATTAACATTATTTTTAACGTTATTAAGAATATCATTCATCTAAAATTAAAGATAAAGTGAAATATGGAATTGTACTGCAATTAAATACTAAACTTACTTTATCAGATTTTATATATATTTGATCTACAGCTTCCGACACCATAGGAGCAATTAAAAGATCATCCATATTGACGTTACTTGTGCTAGTGTTGGCTGACACCGTATCCATATTATCGATTCGGGTTGCTTCTGATGTTGCTGCACAAGTGAAGTGTAATTGTTCAACCTCAAGTAGACCACGTAATTGATTGCTTACACTTTTACATTTGATTAAATGGGGAAATGTTCTAAAATCTACACCATCTATAAAACAAAATTAGAAGATATTGAAGAAATAAATGCAATACAAAACTATTACCTATTGAACATAATTTTTTTATGTCTATACCGGCAGCTTGAACAATTCCGGCGTTATTACGTATAATATTCATTAAAGTTGATGTAAAATTAACATTATTTTTATTGACATTTGGTAAATCATAATCAAATATATCTGGCTCAAATGGAAATCCATATAGTCCAAATCTAAATGTAAAATTACAAAAACAAAAATAATGACGTACGTGTATTTTAAAACAATTCTAAAACAAACTTGCCTAGTTCCAATTAGCGCACCATAGGGGTCCCAACGTCGATTTATTTCTTCCGAAATATCCATTAAAAGTTTCACACACATTTCCGATATACTGCTGTATGATTTATTAGACGAAGTAATACATGCCAACATTACATACCAACGCACAACGCTTGCATGTTTTGCTAATGGGAGTTCATTGAATGTATTGTAAATGGCATCTCTTAATGCATTATCCAATTTTGAAGCCGTTTTCACTGTTAAGGGCAAATTGCAGAAACCACTAAAAAAAATAAAATAAACATTCATATATTTATTGTGTCTATTTTCAGTATTTAAAAGAAGAACCCAACTTACTCTGTTAATACTAAAATTAATTTTACACATTTATGGGCCATGCTGCGATTGCTGTGAATAATACAATAACGTAATATATTTTCCAAATATTTCTCTGTTAAACTAATGCAATCGAGTTGCTGTGCCAATATTGGTTGACTTTTGATACGCTCTGATTTTGGAGATCGAAATCTTTTTAAGCGAATACAACAAATCCAAATCAAAATATCAAGCGCATAATTTTTCTCTAATGTTGAATTCTGTGCTTTACTGAGGATTTTTAGAAGTATATCTAATAATTGATTACTTTCTAACATGGCAATACGTTGAAGACGTTCATTCGGAATTTGTGTTTGCGTCTTAACACCCCGCACAAATATTGAAATTTCATGTAACCAATCACAACCTGTAAACAATTACTATATTAATATTAATTATTACTTGGATACGAATCTTACTTACCACGCGTCTTACACTGGCCTTCTTTTGAAGGATCTGCCATTGTTTTGATATGCAACAAGAAATTTCTTGTGCGAGTTTTGAAAAGTTTTGGAGATGTTAAAATTACTGTACCACCTTGATCACATAAATCTATACATGAAGAAAGTTCTATGGGTCCAGCAAGAATTTCAGCATTGTGTGTCTGTAAAAACTCTTCATTGAGAACAGGATTTTCATTGTTGCCTTAAAATCGCATAAAACATATAAAAGTCAAAAAAAAGCAAAATTAGAAAATAGAAGAAATAGTACCATCATTATTAATTCCGGATGGCATTTCGCTACTTCCGGCATCTTCCATAGAATGTTTAAAACTCGTGTGCGGACCCTTCATTCTGTAACCAAATCCACTGGTATTTTGCTTTAAAAGAGTCACTTGTATAGCGGCAGGATTGTGACACGGTTGGTATAAAGAAAACTTCAAATCAATATGACCCAAAGTTGCTGGTTGCAATAAATTTATTTCTATAATATGTTCATCCCAAGTTGTGCTAAGAAATATACAAATATAAAATTATTATAACTATTAATGTTAAATTATCAAAAGAACCTACGCATCATTGTGTAATCTCCAGGTATGCTGAGATTGTTTGCGTTGCTTTTGAGCTTGAACTAAATTATTCCAGCAACTCGGAACTTCTGCAGTATATGGTATTGATTTTTCATCAAAAAGTGTCAGTGCATATAATGTACTTAGCTCATCTAGGGAAAGTTCTCCATTACGATAAGCCAGTAAATTAGAGTTCGCTGGATTAACGGCCATTGAAGATGGCGATGGCGATGCAGAAATGCCGGCAGCTCCAGTTGCTAAATTTTGACTAGACCCACAATCAATTTTTATATTTGTGCAGAATTCTAAGTTTGATTGAGACATCATATCGGAAACTAACGAAGGATTGTTAAATCTATGCTGTTGTTGGTGTAGGTGATGTGTCTGATGATTAGAATTTGCACCATCTGTTACCGAAAAATCAGCACAGCTTTCATTTATAGCAATACCACTACAATTTTCTTCTTCCATGTCGACCATTTCGTCTCCAGACTCATCGGTATCATTAAGAGAATAAAAAATCAAAGCTCCTTCTTTTGTACAACAACACAATCGCTCCAAAGAACGGCAATAAGTAACTGCTATAAAATGATGCTGTTCTTCTTTTATGCTGCTAATAAGTTGAAAGTCACTCAATGAAAATAGTTCAATTCCGCCATCACCACAAACCACAGAAAAGGCACCAACGTTTACGCCATTGATACACTCCGCAACACTTTTCTCAGAATCATCAGCCGTAAGCTGAAAGTTTGGCAAAATGCATATATCTTTAGGACACTTGGCTCTGCTAAAAGTAATTGCTTTTTTATGTTCATTAGGTATTGTGCCATCAATGCAATCAAACAGCAAAAGTTGGCCACCTACAGACTTTTTAGAAACTGACCGTGAGTGACTTGATTGACATTCATCGCTACTTTCATTATCATTATTTTCATCATTGTCGCCGTCATCACTGTACGTGTCGGCCACATTTGCCATGATCAATTTACTTGTTTTTGCTACCTTTGATGCCTTTTTCTTTTCTATCTTAACAAGTAATTGACTGCAAAAACTATTTGTTGGTATAATGTCAGTTATTTCAACAAATTCTTCTCCACCTTTTACTGAGTTGCAGCTCTCGTTTAAGGAATTCATGCGCTTCAGAATTGTACAATTTTCTACAACGCAATCTATATCTTCGCTATAGTTTACCTTTGAAGCATCCCCTATTTCCGGATTTGGTGAATTATTTGTCTTGCTATTAAAATTCTTGCTTATATTTTTATTTTTTTGGGCTGCTTTTGCAGCTGAAAGAAGATTTTCTTTAAAATAAGTCGGATCCATTTCAATATCTTCGGAAGGGACACTGGGAACACCACCACTTACTACGCCGCTCACACTAACAACTCCAACCCCCTCTTCACCAGCTGTTGCGCTGCCCTCTACGGGCTGTCCATAATCATAGTCAAAAAGACTGTTTACATCAGTAAACTCTTCTGTCATTTTTTTTAATTCTGCTTCAAGATAAACATCACATTCCATTGGTGAATCTGATTTTCCACCTGATATTAATGAACTAACATCTGTTTTGGGTGCCATTATAGGTTGCCATTTGGGTGCCATGATATCATTAGCAAAACCATTGCTATCAAATCCATCGGCGTATTTCTCAAATATTAGTGGCTGGGATTTCTCACAAAATGTTTTCATTACGGATGTATCCTTGACATGCGAACTATTACTTTCACCTTAAATTAAAACGGAACAAATACATAAATTGAAGAAATATACATCTGAATTTCTTAATTACTAAATATAAGAAAAATTATAGAAGATATCGCTTTCTAAAATCTTTAGTCAACACTTACTTTTAATATTATTTGGTACTGTTACATCTTTGTTGCTATCGACAGAATTCACAGCAGTTACACTTTCAATTATATTTTCATTTTTTATTCTAACATTTTCAGTCGGGCGATCGTTCTCAACTATTTTTAAAATTGCCATTATCGATAAGTGCTCCCCAGTTGTTTTTTTAATGCTTAAACCGAGAATGATTTTTGATCCGACGACCCCAGCTCGTAGGGTTGAAGTTGAAGTACATGAGGTTATAGATGGAGGATGGAAAGCGCTTCCAACGTTTGTGGCACTTCCAAAATTGCTAGTACAAGGCTGTGCGGAATTCATATTGTAGATTTTACTTTGAGCTCTTGCATTCGGCAAGACACAAATGGATGTAACTCTAACCCATTCATATGATCCTTCTGATTCCTCCGAAACACCGTCGTTATTGGAACTATTGCGACATAGAATATCTTTCATAATTGATGCTATATTAAAGGAATGCATCTGTTTTAAGTGGCGTTCAATGCTCCAAATTGTTATATCTCCTGTTTGTGAGCAGCTTGTGCATAAAACATTTGCGTAGTCACTGTTGGAAATAACATCGAAACCATGAGGTCCGGGTGCGAGTACTCCAGGATTTGTTGCATATGTAACAGCAAGGGGTACATTCTGGGTGTATTCTCCCTTCACGAATGGGCACATTGGTGAATGGCGTTCATGTTCACTCCAAGGCTCATCCGTTTTTTCCCAGCAAACAAGGCAAACATTACATGTAAAGCACATAGCTCTGTCTTCACCAGACGATGAAGGTTGGTGATAGAAACCAGCCTGGGCCATTTGATCAGGCAATGCCCACTTATAGTCCATATGTGGCCATTTTTCAAATGTTTGTCTACGCACAGCTTCTGAATGCATAAGGACACGTTGAAAATTATTACAGTGCCAATTAATATCGCGCAGGCGTGCACCAGCAAGTAAATCCGTTAAACGTTCATTAATCGCCGATGCAATGGCTAATGCAGGCACGTGTCTCTCGAGACGTTTAAGCATTATAACTAAGTTATTGGCTACCAATTTAAGACTGGAATAAGGGACTTGCAGACAAATAGTATTCCACTTTAAAAAATAAATAAAAAATAATTAGAATCCTTATAATTATAAAATGACTTTACACGTACCCTTTGAGCTTTGATTCCCTTCTTAGAATTTGATTGTGCATATTTTATTTTTTCCATCAATTCATTTAGCAAATCATTTGGGCATTCAAGGTCTTGTTCCAATTCTTTAAGGCATGTCTGAAGTAGTATAGCTTCTGATAACAACATTTCAATACGTATTGGGTCATCGTTATGTGGAATTGGTGTTTGCAAAACTGTGTCTAACAATAAAACCCCATTGTAGTCTCCACGAAATCCAATAACATGACCATCTGTTATAATAATCTTTTCTTGTAAAGGCATAAAATAACCATGAACTTTGTGATTTGTATCTAAAGAAATTATATAATATATAAATAGGTTAAAATATATTCTTTATATTAGAGAATAAAAAAATTATAGTAAAAAATTCATTAAATAAAAACTGATTAGGATCAGCATTAAAAAAAATTTTTCTTCATATGAGAAATCTACAGAAGGGAATTTATAACCGAAAGTTTATCAAAAACAGTGGCTTCAAGACAAGCTTATATAATATTTTTTCGCTTACATTTTTAAACTACTTGAGTCATATCTTACTGCACTAAGTAATGCTTCTAAGTGGAAACTCGTCGTTAAAAAATCATGCCTAATCTAAAGCGATATGCTGGGCACTGAGAGAAATCCCTTGGAAGCATAACTAAATGCAACAAAACATGGTTCTAGTAGTTGAAAATCAAAGTGTTTTAGTAAATTCGTATTGTTTGTTAAGAAATTCTAGAGGGAAAGGAAGGAAGTTTTCTGGGAACATTAAACATTTTTAAATAAGATTATATATGGAAAGTATATATAATTTATACATATATATAGTTAAAGATAGTGTAATACAGAAGGGACTTGGGTATACCATATTGTTGAGGGTACTTCAAAATTAGTTTTGCAAATTTATTCATACTTTTCTATGTATGTATATATGTACGTATGTATGTATGTATGTATGTATGTATGTATGTATGAACTTATAAATACTACTTGTTCAAAATAAATATTGATCCATTATATTTATGTAGACACTTTTCTGTGTCCATAAAAGTTAAAAACGGACAATTTAATTATTTTTGTTTAAATATTTGAATTTTCATATTAAGATATGTTTTTTTTTTAATTAAGCGAGACTATTTAGTTTAATTAAAGGTATAAATTTTTCCATGTTTTACATTTTTAAGTAAGACTAGTTTATGACATTATAAATACGAATGTAAATTGACAAAAGCTTTTTGTCAATTTTTGGATTTTATTAATCGATTTAGTATTTATTCGTTACATTCAGCCAATTTAATATTCTAAGCAACTTTTTGCTCGATTTTAAAATCGTAATTTTTTAAGGCTTTTATTTATGAGAACAAATATTTTGAAAAATATTATATAATTAAAAAAAAAGGAAATAAAATAAGATATCATTATTTTCATAAATTTTTCCTATTTTAGATGATTTAATTTTTGACAACTTTTTTACATTAAATATTTTGTAGAAAGTGAACTAATTCTTAAACAGATAAAAAATTCTTAAATTAATCAACGAAAAATGAAAATGATTAAATGATACATGGAATGAGAAAATAAATAAATGAACATTTTTTATTAAAACTATGATTATTTTTTTTTTTTTTAACATTACTAAATAAGATTGAAATTTTTACTATTATAAAATTTTCACTTAAATCGAAAGAATTTTAAAATATTTAAATTCGAAAAGAATTAATTATTCTCCACTTCACTTTTTTAGAAATAAAATTGAAATTAAAGATTTATAATACCATGTAAATTTGTTTTTAAGCCTTTTAAATTTTATATTGTTGTTTTTAATTATTAGTAATTAGTATAATTAATTCTCAGTTTAATTATAATTTTGTAATACATGTCGTATTTAGCCATAAAGGCTTTTTGTTCAAAATATTTATATCATAGAGCTTAATCGGATTTCTAAAATAATTGAATGAATTCCTATTTTTGAAATCTGAGTTGTTAAAAAGTATGACTTAGTTCTTAAACAATTATTTTTTCAAAGCTCTGATAACATTATTACAGAAAATGACATGTTATTTTGAATATGTCCAATATAAATTAATTGCATTGTTGATCCAAAAAATATATGTATGTATTTATATACATATAGTATATATATATTTATTTTAATATGTTTAATTATGAAAATATTAATAAAATTATCGTTTAATAATGGCTTTAATTTTATGGATAAGGATGCTTGGTTAGTACTGTTCATGTAACTCAATAATTAAATTGTTGAATTCATATACATACATACATATGTACACACATAATATGTATTTAGTAACTGTCGCTTGTGTATCGAAAGGAGAAAAATAAAAACGATTTGCAATTGCAATAGTAAAGAACATCACAAATGTTTTACAATTGTATCTTCTCAGTAATAAAAGCTAATAACATTATGAGTCACAAAAATACAAATTGTTGCCCTGTATATCTTTAACAATCAATATTTTTTCCTTTATTTTTTATTAATTTTAAACATTTACCATTTCCAAGTTGGTAGGTCTGCAATATGACACCAGAGTGTACATCGAGAACTTTGATTTGATTGATGCTATCGAATAAAAGAATGACGTTTAGATTGGGATGATAGACGATACTGGTTGTCTGGACAATACGTCCGTCAATTCTGGAACCTGGACTTGATGTGGGAAACTGTTCAACAGAGCCGCTATCAATGGAAACAGTACTTTGACTGATGCACCCCACATCCAAATATCCATCTTGTTTTAAAATTCGTTGCTCCGCGGCCATAATATCATTGATAAAACAATTACTATATGTTTTTTCTCTTCTCTGACCGTCTTTTTTCGGATTAATCGAATGCTTATAGCAAAAAATATCACACAAAAAATTTATTTATTTTTTCTTCGTCTTTTTTTCACTTCACTTTTTTCCTTTTTTACTAAAAAGAATGCTAATTAGTGTGGCCAGATTGAAATATTGTTGTTGCTACTCGGTACTTTTTCATCTGGTAGTAAAACACATGATACAAGGATGACAGGTAGAAGTAGTCGAGAATTTGATAATTTTTACTTTATTTATATAACTAGTTTTTATATAGCACTGTCATTTTATATGAAAATTGTTGTATTTTGACATTTAAAAAAATGATAACATTAACAAAATACACGACGTTAACGGAAATGTTTTTAGTAAAAATGGGAAAAACGTGAAAAAATTTGAAAGAATAGTGATATAATATGTGACATTCACAAATTTCCTTTTATAAACCAAAAGAAAAAATGGAAACAAGATGAAATATTAATCCTAGTTGGACAATTAAGATAAAGTTAAAAAAAAACAACATATTTGTGGAAATTATAACTGTCATGTTAAATAAATCGTTTATAGTTTAATAGAAGGAAGTTATAGTTAAGATTCAAAATTAAACAAATTAATGCTAGTGAAAAGGTTATATATTTTCTCATTATATGTATTTATAACATTTGGGACCATATAAAAACAAACATGTTGTGCAGATGCTACAGAACTAACTAACTAAATCCTTTCTCTATGACATATTTTATGATTCCATTAATATCAGTATTTTCATGAATATTTATTAATCAATCATTCTGGTACTAACTTTAAGAATATCTTGAAATTTTAAAAGCCTTTTGAAATAAATAACAAAATCTTTTTTATTAACATAAAATAACTCTGTAATTTTCCAGTAGCTGGAGAATTGCTGTATATAAACTCTCTGTGACTTTTACTTATATCCGAGATGTGCCCAAAGTAAAAAAATGTGTCTCATTTCATGTCAATAACGCTATTGCGTATAGGTTGTAAATAACGATTTACATTTTCAGATGAGTGTTAATATCTATAATTTCATATCTATTGAAGCCGTGTAATACTAATATAACATTGATATATTTTCTCACTGATATAAAAATATTAATGGCGTTCTTTGTGTAGAAGTCTAGTATTAAATATACCTGAATATACGTTTACCCTGATGGAAAGTATCTGGCAGCACTGGTAATTGGTAAAACTTTCATTACTTTGGTAACACATAATTCGCACACATTTTTATGAAATTTTGCCACTGTTTGTCGACAAAGCGTCTTCTGTTTGTTAATTGTTTTGTGAAAGAAAAATAATATATAATTAATTAAATCCATGGATAACAACGCAAGTGAATCTGGGAGTCGTGGTATGTTAGAATATATCCTTATGTTAAACGATTTAATTTCTGAAGGTTTTCTATCTCCATGTGATTTCATATATGAGTGCGAAGGAATTCGTTGTGTGTGTGTTGCCATTTTTTAAAGAACCGTTTTTATTTAAAATGGTCTGAGAAAACAAGCTTGGCTGAGCCAAGACTCCAGTATTTTTTTTTTTTTTTTGTATTGAAATAAAAGCGATGTTTAAATGTATTTATAGTGTGTATTATTTTAATTATTTGTTTTAGTCACACGTTCTTTGAGGAAACGGCTGACATCGGTGGATAGCGATAATTCCAGCAGGCCTGGTACTCCTGTTCCATCGAAGTTGACAGCAATTTCAGAAATATGTAAGTAGACAAAAAATTATGCTTTTTTCTCGGTTGGATTTTATTGCTTATATATTTTATTATTGTAATTATAATAAATGTTATTGATATTTTAAGTTACAGACATTTGAAAATCGTATTTAATTTTTCTAAGAAAACAATTTTATGAGAAAAATTTAAAAAAATTATATATTTTTAATAATGCTAAATTGTGTAACCCATTAAAATCTTAAGCGAGGTAAGGAATCTAGTCTGCTTTTATAAAACACGCCGAACATGAAGAATTTGTAATCGGGGTTCTGAAAAAAGGGAGATTATTTTTATACACAGCTTTTATAAGCTATAGATTATATAAGTATATAGATTAACTTCTTTAAATTTAAATATCATTTGTTAATTGAGCTACCCAAAGTAATAAGTATTGGTTCTATTGCAATCCTAACAAAGTCGTCAAGTAAGATTTTTTGAGAACCTATGGTTTTTTACAATATATCTATTACCGAAAAAAATGGAAATAAGTCTTACTTATAAATAATTAACGCTTTACTTTTTTTTTGTAACTTCCGTTTTTTTTTTTTTTCAAAAGAAAAAAGTTGCTTCAATGAACTTTAAGCCTATTGAACAATTGTATTATTAAAAGAACTATTATTTTTTTTTAGCAGCCGCTTCACCATCCAGATCAACTCGTATGACGCGCCGTAATTCAATTACTGGAGTTTCTACGCCTGTAAAAACTCCTGCCAAAAGAAATGCAGCTTCTTCGACAATTATTGCAGAGAATTCAGAAACTGTTACGCCTGCTAGACGAAGTACACGCAGACGTAGTGTTTCAGTATTCGAAAATGAAGAAACAAATCCAACAGGTTTGAAGACTACAGCATTTGCTGCTTTAGATGAGGAAACTACAGCAGTAGAGCAAATAACAACTAGAGTAACACGTTCACAGTCAAAGTCGCCACAACAAATCAAGTTATCAAAAACATCACCAAGTCCAAAACAGACTAAGAGGACTTCTATTGATAATAAAAATATAAATTCAAGTGCAGAAAGAAAAGAAACGCCAGCTTCAACCCAGAAGCGCCGAAAAATTGGTCCCAAATCCAAAACACAGGAAAACAACAATCAAGAAGGCGGTTCTGATGTAGAAATAAGTGTTCTTAGTAATGAAATGGAAAATATTAAAAACAAATCAAGTAACATTCCTACAATAATTTTAACCGACGACGAGTCGAATCAAACTGCGCAATCAAAT
This sequence comes from Chrysomya rufifacies, assembly GCA_014858695.1. Taxonomy (NCBI): domain Eukaryota; kingdom Metazoa; phylum Arthropoda; class Insecta; order Diptera; family Calliphoridae; genus Chrysomya; species Chrysomya rufifacies. Next base: position 24,488 of record JACGTJ010003040.1, on the reverse strand, counting down.
GAAGATAAAACACCACAGAAAAGTGAAATAACCAACACAATAATAGTAGAAGATATTCCTGCAACTACTTTAACTGATAAAGAATCAAATCAATCAACACAAAATGATGTAGATACAATTAATACACCACCAACAAATAAAATGTCCGATACAACGAAAAAAGTATTAGATCAAAAACAAATAGATATCAATGTTCTAAATAAAGATCTGAATGAAACTGAGATACATAGGGATAACACAAATACAATTGTGTGCGAGAAAGATATATTATACACAGGCAAAAATAAATCATCCGAATATATTGATCGGAAAGAAGATGTTGTCAATGTTCCAAATGATTGTGATGTGTTAAATGAAACCGAGGAAAACACTAATATGGGTGTGGATGAAGTGGAAAGCACAAAATCATTTTTAAAAAATTTAGAATCTGAGTCAACTACAATGAATGAAGTGAAAGACGTAGAAAATGTCGAAGTAAATACACCATTAAATAATAAAAGCGATCAAAATAATGAAAACTGTAAAACGTCATCTCATACAGATAATATACAAAGTGCTGATAAAAACAAACACACAGAAGAATGCGAAACAAAAGAAACAGCTAACGAAATAATAACAACTAATGATACTGGCGAACAAAATAAATCTTTCGATAACGAGATCGATCAGAAAGAAAGAATTGAGAGTCAAAACTTATTGCAAAAAGAAATTCTCAATAAAACTAATGCTAATAGTAGTAATAACCAACAAAATTTGTATAATGAAGTTAATTTTAATGACATTGTTACGCATGTCACAGAAAAAGAAAAGGAAACATGTAAAAATATGGAGATAAATGAAAAAAGTTTTTACAATGATGCCAAAAAATATAAAGGAATGGAAGCTCATAATAGTGATGTTGGCATTAACAACAATTTTAATGGTAGCGATTCCAACGTAAATACTGGGGAAAATATTGGAACAAACTCATCGATTACTGAAGGTGTTGTTTCTGAATCTAGAAATAAGTTAAATGTTGAAATACTCGCGACACCGAAAAGCAAACAAAACTTATCAAGTGATAAAGTTGAGATCCTTAGTATTAGTACTTTAACTCCTTACGATGAAAGTAAGTGCAAAGCGCCATCGAAAAAAGTAGATTTCATTTCCAGTCCATCAAATGATATGACGATTAAAAATATTTATCCAAAAACTCCAGCATCAGCAAAAATTTCGAATAGTTTCATAGAAATTATTTCTTCACCAGATGAAAATGTTTCATTCCGGGCGGAAATAAAACAAGAGTTTGAAGAGAATAATGAATCATCTTCACAGTTCGATCAAAAGATGGCCATAATACGTGGTTTCAAAATAAAAAGTTCATTAGATACGGTTCAAAGTTCAACTCCTAAAAATGTGGAAACATTGAAGCCAGAAGCTGTAACTGATACATCGAACAGAGGAGAAATAAAATGGATAATTCCCAGTGTAAAAGGAACAACTGGTGAAGGATCTAAATTAGATGTTGTAGTTACATCGCTAAATGACATAAACGCCTGTAATAATAGTGAAAATAACGAATCTGTTGTTCAACAAGTCCCAAGTCATAAAAAGAAGAGTATTATTTTCTCCTCTGAAGATGAGGAAGAGGATAATGAACATTTAGAAAGAGAAGGCGTAGAAGAAAATGAAGAATTAGCACCAGGGGAAAAGCCATATAAGCGGAAACATGATTTTCATGATGATGAAGCAATGGAAGTCGATGATTATGAAAGTGGCGACTCTATGGATTCAGAAGAACGAAGAGAAATTGAAGATAATGAAATTCCAATAGATGGTGAGTCAATTGGCAGTCACACTACAGAAGATGATCGCGATGAATCCGCAGAGGAAGAAGAAAGTGATAACGCTGATTCATTCATAGTTTCTGACAACGAAGAGATACTACAGTTTTCGGACAGTAACGAAGGGGTTGATTTCATAGATGATGGTGAAAACAATGAACACAACCGCAAAAAGAAAAAAACATACAAGCGTGTACAACGACCAGCAGATAGTTCATCGTCATCCGAGGAAGAAGAAAAACCTGAAGAAGATGAAAAAATGAAACATGTCCGTACCGATAATAATGATGACAACTGTTCAAAAGAAAGTCCTATTTCTCAACCAGAGGCGGAAAATGCAAAGGAAGTTAAGTCCGATTTTGAGTCGCTTAACAAATCTAGTGAAAATAATCTAAATTCGAGTAAGCTTAGCGATTCTGCGCTTCGTTTGCAATGTACGGCAGAAAGTGAATCTGACCATGATGAAGAGGTCAATACAGGAAATGAAGAGATTATGAACATTTCACGCAAAGAAATTCTTCGTAAACTCAATCAATCGGATCGCTTTAACAAGTCAGTTCGTGATTTGAATCCTGAAATTGATACGTCTCCCGTCGAGAACTGCGAAAATGAATCTAATGAAATAAAAACGGCATATGCCGAACAGGAAGAAAATTCATCATCTTCCGACGACAGTGTCCATAACGAAATGAATAACAGTAGGAAGGAGCAATATGAAAGCCATTTAGGCGAAGTATCAGTAACATCGGAGAGTGATGGCGATAAAGAAAATCAGCATAAATCTTTAAAGTTGTCGCAAAGGCATAAACTTCAAAGTGGATTAAGTGTATCTTTTGGTAGCTACAAAAAGCCAACGAATATTTCGAAGGGAAGACAAGAATGGCAACGTTCATTCACCATAGATGTTAGCGTTAAAGATGGTGATTTAGTAACAGCAGTTACCGATATAAAACAGTCAGACGATGTAGAAACTTCCTCATCGGGTACATCCATAACATCTACAGATGAAAGGGAAAATGTGGGACTTCAAAGCGAAGACATACAATATCTGGAAAATATTAGACACATGCCATTGCCTTTATGCAATCCTTTAATACGAACTCGACGCCAATCTCTGGCACTGCCAACTAACCCAGATATGGAGATTTGTTCTTCCTCACACACTGGAATAATAAGCAAACAACCAAAACGTAAAAGCTTAGGTGTGTTATCGAATAGCGAATTTAATCCGTCTCAATCTTTCATCGATAGTATTGAGTTACAAAAAAGTGAACTGATCCGGCAAATCGGAAAAAGAAAGCGTTTATCGAAAAGTTTTTGCGGAACTTCGGATAGTCTTGACAGTAGTATAATAGACATCGATGTACGTCATTTACATAAGCGGTCCAAGTTGTTAGGGGAAAATAGTATGGTGGAGAGTCATCATGATTCCATTGAAAATATCAATTCCAGCAAACTTTGCACTAAACATAGTTCTACACCTCACCAAAAGAAAACTAATGAAAATGATTCGAATAATAACATTCAAAATATTTTGAATCGTTGTGATGAAATATTGGAAGCAGCAAATAGAGCTAAGTTGGAAGCTAAATTAAATAATAAAAAGGTAGTATTTTTTTTTTTTTAATTAATTTGTGAATAATTCCGTTCTTTTTGATTTTTATTTTTTTTTTTTTCCAGAATAAAGGAAAAATATCAAAAAAGCTTAGAAAAAAATCTGCCATAACTTCAACATCAGATGGAACAAACTCAGATGATACACTAAGAAGAGTCTCTATTGAAATAAAACGTAAAGGTAATTTAACATAAACGCTAATTTTGGGAAGATCGCTTACATGTACTATTTATAGATAAAATTAAAACAGTTTTGTCACAGGCCCTTAGAGCTGGAAATGCTATACTTGGTAATAAGAAACAAAGTCTGCAAGAAAATCAAAAGGTATGTTTTATTATATTTTTTTTTACTGATTATAATATTTTACGTTCTAACTGATAGAAAGAAGAATGCGAACATGAGTCTAAGAGGTTGCCGCCGGAGGTTTTAAAAGCTATAGAAGAAGAATCATCATCAAGCAAAAAGAAAATTAAAAAAGGTACATGTATAACGAATATATAT
>JACGTJ010003040.1:9642-20417 GCA_014858695.1 Chrysomya rufifacies | reverse complement strand
ATATATTTATTTATTTATTACTAAGATAATTTAAAACTGTTATTTTTTTAGACCGCCAAAAAAAGAAGCCGATTTGTACAACTTCCACTTCAGCCGGTTATTTTCTGGAGTTACCACAGACTCCCGAAAAGAAAAAGAAGAAAACATTCATTCAATTACCTACGGGAAAAATACGTGTTGAGCCGGTTACACCTCAAAAACGTTCTGTACAAGCTCTCAACGGTGCTGAGTTTAGAGAAAGTCCAGTTACACCATACGCAGTTGGCTTTAAAGTTCGTCAAATACCAAAACAAGAAAATAATATCACGTCTTCTGGAGCTTTAAAGAACGGGAAAAGGAAGCGATATCACGACGAGACTCCGAAAGAGCGATCATTAAAAAAATCTCAATGGACTCAGTCGGGGCTTTTCATAGAAGAAGAGATTTCAAAAAATCGAAGAATTACTTCCTTGAGTAGTGGCGAAAGTCATCAAAATGTCATTCGTAACTTTAAAGAAAATGCACTAATGCGCCCAGAAGTAAAACGTGGTAATAAACGTGAGATCTTGCTATTAAAAGAACGTCGTCAAATGCAAGGCGGTCATTATTAATTAGTATTAGTAGTAAGAATCCTTTTTTTAATGTCTTAAATATTTTATATGCATGTCGCTTTCCATAATATATTAAGCATACTAGTTCTAATCACGACGACAAAATATCAAAAGTTATACAATTTTGGCTCGGCCGTAAAACTGTTGGCTTAGCCGTAAAACTTTTTTAAAAATGAATCGTTTTATATAAAAAATTAATGACAAGACCTTTTTTGATTAGGACTAGTATTCTATCAAATCTTATTAATGAATAATTATTATTTTTCATACTTTATGTTAATATCATTAATCTGAATTTAAAAATTGTTTTATGGTTGAAAATAAATCGTTTTGTTTAAATTTTTTTAAAATATTTATTTGTTATTATTCGCAAACCCCTCAAATATCAAAGATTTATATCAAATCACCCATTCACGAGTGTTAAATTTGTGAGCGGGATTTTATGGAATTGGGTTTAGAAATACTATTTTCTAATAGTTGAAAACGTTAAGTAATTTTTGTTTTTTTTTTTCAAAAATTAATTTTTTCTTAGTTAACGTTGAAAGAGAATTTCAAACAAATTAAAGAATTTATTCTTCTGCAAAGAACATTACACAATAAACTGTTTTTAAAAAAGCATTTATGATTTTCTCTCAGAAATTATTGTTATTTATTCCACCTTTGTTTTTTTTTTTTGGCTAGACAAAATTGTTTAATGTATGTATATAAATTTTGATTAATGACTAAAATGGTAATTTCAGTTAATATGTTTTTCCGATATTTTAGTATCGACAACAAACCAAATCATTTTTGTTATTTTTAATAACAATAACTATAAAATTTTACTTATAAACTATTCATTATAGAATTCGTGAAAAAGACGATAAATTATTTAATCTGGTAACAGTGGTTGGTTTTCTCTCCGAGCAATGGATTCAAATTAGTACGTTACATTTCAAATTTCCCTCTCTTCATTCATCGTAAGCATTTGTTTGTTTAGAGTGTAATGTTAACTACAGAACTGTTAATGTTTGGTATTGTAGTGGTGTAAGTGCTAGAATGAATATTGGTCTTGTTATTTGCTGAAAATGTGTTTGTTGTCAGTATGTTGCTTGCAAAAGCAGAGAGTGGTTGTGTTTAGTTTGTCGGTCGTGTGTTTTGTTCTTTGGTTAAGAATATCAAATGATTGTTAAATAATTTCCTTCTTAAGCGAATTGCAATAACTTTGGCGGCAAAAAGAATTTGGATCTGAACTCTAACTAATAACAAATTATTTTAAATACATTTTCGTTTACCTACCGGCAAGTCTTAATATTTCTATAAAGGAGAGCGTAAAACATACATACAGATTGTCATTGTATGTATGTACAGTATTGTATATTTTGTTTTTGTCCGCTTTTATCAAACATAAAGGCAATGTAATACATAAAGATCCGAAAAAAATAGTCGTCGTTCTTCAAAAAGGCCGTTTAATTTGAAAAAACGACATTTTCACAGAAAAAAGTAAAATTGCTGCGGAGGAAGGGGCTGCCTTGGAGATATCGATTAAAGACAGGAGGAAAGTATGTTTGAACTGGAAGAATATGCAGGAGGTTTTCATGATGGGTTCCTTAATAAATATGCGGTATGTTAAAAAAAATTGTAATAGTTTTTCATAAAAATCAAAATTTGCCGGTTTGGTTTTGCCGAAATATGCATACATATATTTGATAGAACATGTAGACGACATTTGTGTATGTGGATTTAGAATGTATTGGTGTACGTCCAAAAAAAAAAAAAAAAAACTGCTAGAATTTTTGTGCATGTGTTTTTGTTGCTGAATTTTAAATTCTGTAACGGCCTTTGCCGATTTTGTTTTAGTTATTTCTTTAATGTGATTCGTATACTTGTACTTATTTTCACCACTTTAATAACGAATTCGCTCTATAAATTTAAGAGATTTTAAAAGAGAGAAATGTATTCCCTTATTTATAGTGCTGTTTTCAATGTAAACATTTGAAAGAATACAAAAAATAAATGAATGTGTAAAGTAATTAATATTTGGTATTCGCGCCAATGTATATTCATGTGTATGTACATATATATTTTATACATATGTATGTACATATTTTGGTATATGGGGTAGATTTTTTATAATTTAAACATTGGATGAAGATTAAAAGAAGGATGAAACTAATATTTTTATTTTACTTTTGTTTTGTTCTCTGCTTTTTTTTTGTCGATAGCAAATGTGTATCAAAACAAAAGAACACATTGTTTCTTTATTCTGAATTCTCTGTTTTTATTCACGTTTTTAAATTTTGCATGTATATGTTGTATACAAGTACGTACACACATATTATACATATTTCTATATATTGTATTTTAATTTTGTTTTCTGTTTTGGTTTATAATTTTGTTTTTTTTTTACTAGTTTTTGTTTTTGCAAAATCGGTGAGAAAATTATCTGTTTAAGCCATTGTATCTAAAAGTGTAGTAAATATTACAATACATACATTAATATGTATGTATGTTTGTATATAAATACATCCATATGAACAATTTATATTAAAAGTGATCTAAGTTGATTTGTTTCTTTAAGCAACAATTTTTCCTATAAACTTATTGTTGGTGCAATTCAAATTTTGCTACACTATTCTTTCATAATGAAATTCGAAAGTCGATTTTGTTATTATAGTATGTTTTGTTATAGTATTATATCTGACCAGACTATTTTTATGAAAACTGGATGCGATTAATAATAAATCGGCACTCTGCAGAAAATGTATTTTCTGTCAAAATGTAGACTGAATGATATCTCACTGATAAATTTTGTCAAAAATATGAGTTAAATGCCAAACAGAATATGTACTCATCCGAATATCTTAACCTTTTAATAACCTCGTTAAAATACAAGACATTTTAATGGAACATTAATGCATTTGTTTTTTGTTTTTTTCTCTTTAAAATGTAACTCACCAAATAATGTACATATGTGTATATTTAAAAAATCCGCAGCTATTTTAATGTTATCTTTAAAAAAAATATTTGCAAATACTATAAAACAAGTGCTTGGGAAACTGTGTAAATAACAATTCTATCAGCACATTGAACTTTTGATGGAAAAACATCACTATATGAAATCTAATCCAGACGATAGACAACAACCATAGACAAAAGGAAGAAATATAGGGGTGCAATCATTATTAAAGGGTAGACAGACAGATGCAAATGAATTACAGAGTTGGGGCGATTGAAGAATTATATAGTCCGTTTTCAATGTCAGACAATTAAATTATTCCTTCAACATACAAATATACACACATATACACATAAATATAAAGCGCATGTTCAAAAACAGTACTGCAAATTTTAAATTATGAATCTAGGGTTTCTATAAGGAAGTAGAAGATATATCACAATAGACATTTTATAAGCATTAACATTATATAGATAAAAAAGTTATAATTTCATTGATTCTGAATAAGTCCTAAAGTTATTGTAATTAATTAATTAAAAAATACTGAATATTATAATTCCAAAAGATATTAGAAATAAATTAGAAGAAAATAAATGTGTAAGAAATAGTCAATTAGTTCAATAAAATATGTAATTTCCTTCATATTTTGTAGAGCAACAGCTGTATTTATAAATTATCCTTGCAAAGATCCTTATTACTGTTTTCATTGCACTTTGTTGTTGAAATATGTATCTACGTTTCATCTTTATTTCCACCACCATTTTAAAGCATACATACAGTTGTTTATGCAACTTGTGCATACATAAGAAAAAATTAAAAAAAATGATCTTTTTTGTATGAAATTGCAGCTGTTCTTAGTGTCTTACCTTACCTTGTTTCTTAATTATTTCAGTTTACCTGAAATTTTTCTTTCGATATCTTTGGCTTACATTTATGGGTTCATACATAATTCCTTAAGATTTTTGTTTATTTCAACTTCATACAATGTTATATGTATATATGTATGTATGCGTGTATGTATGTTACCTACATAGTTCATTTCTGGACTTTATCTATACTTTGAATATTCAAAAAAAAAAATGAGCAGAGTCAATAATTTTATGAACTAAAGTATCAAAAGTATGCATATACAATATTCGTAATAACGTACCAAATATGCAGTAAATCATTACATTTAAAAGATATTATTTTTTAAATTCTATTTTAAAATAGGGTTCAATGTTTTCATACATACAAATGTACAACATTTTTGATCTAATGAATTAAAACAGCATAATTTATACCAAAGCAAAATGAAGTCATACTTGAAATATCTCGTTTTTGTTTGTTTTGTATTACTATCGTACATGCATAGATTTCTGTTAAAAACTTTACTTAAAAGAAATGTACCTAAATGGATTTAATTTTAGCAAAGTTTAAATTAATGAAACTGCCTAATAAAAATTTCAAAATTTTAGCCCTTCGCTAAAAATTATTTTTTTAAGTCAAAGAAATAGCTTTTTATTGAAGAATTTTTTTTCTGCCGGCTGTAATTTAAAATGAAAAAAGAAATAAAAACACTAACAGCGCACAGATACACACAATTTTGCTATAAAAATTGAAAGAAAACAAAAGCAAAAAAGAGCAAAAGCAAAAATACAGAAAATACAAAATATGTGTTTAACTACACAAAGACACGACGAGCATTGTTAGTGTTTTGTCGCAACTGTACCCACAACAAATATAAAGCAAAGAAAAAAAAAAACGCAAACGTTCCCTGAAGTTGATTTGTTGTTGCTCTTGTTGTTTTTGTATTTTATACGGCTTTATTCCTTTTTGTGTCTCAGAGTCTGATGTTAACATTTGTTGTAGCATACACAATTAACTATTAATGTACTTACAAAATGTTAAAAAAAAATCCGCAAACCAAATTATCTTGGTTTGTAAAAAAATGTAATAGCTTGAAATTGTTAATTGCCATAAAATTAAAATGGGAATTTTTTTGTTTAACTCAAACCAAAAAGTTGAGTAAAAGCAAATTCAAAAATCTTTTAAAATCCAACAAACGACGACTACGTTTATCAAACCTAGGCCTGTCATACTGCTATGTTACTAACATAGCATCCACTGTTAACATTGTGTATTTGTTAACTCTTAGCTCTTTGTGGAAAGTAATTCTCTTAAAATCTCTTATTCAGTGTTGTCGAAGTTGGTACATTGTTCGTATAATTCGGAACTGAATAGTGCAAAACTTAACACAAAATTGCCAAATTTAAAACCAATAAATAATATTCCTGTTTTAGTCGTTTATAAGCTCTATATATATATTTCTAATAAAACCCTGAGTCAATCCAACTATGTTCTTCGCGAGTTCTTAGAATGATAGAGCTCGATAGAAACATTTTCTATATTTAAGGTTTGGTTTTTATTGAAAATGAAAATATCAATAACAATTGAATATTATTTGTGTTTATGACGCGAATAAAACATATATTTTTTAATTTCATAAAATTATCCTATTAGAATTTACAAAAATAAATAAAAATATATGCATGTGTATTTTATATATTTACTTTATATTATGCGGCTACAATAATTTAACTTATTTTTTTAGGATTCATCGGGCCCTACATTGGATTTTTACATATCAGACTCATTACAAGATATGCTTGATATAGATATTCGAAGTGAGGTAGCAAATGTTGTGGGCAGCGTCAATGATTATGAAAATTGTCTTGGTGATTTACCGTCTTCACTAGAACACGCAACCGATTCTCTTTCGCTTCTTAATAGCGGGTGCAGCAATGTTGGAAAGGATAGTAGCGGAAATATGGGAAGTAGTTGTTGGAATACCCCATCTGCCTTAGGTCTAGGTTCATCTAACTCTTCTTCCTCATGGTTTGGCGCAAGCAATGATTTTCTAGCAGATGTTGGTGCTTGTGTAAATCCGATATCAGTTATGCCACTGATATCTTCTTCGTTAATACATATGTCTCCAAAAACAAATCTCAATGCAAATATCCTGCGTAGTAATTCACCACCACCACCATCACCCAATGTCAATGATACCAAGTCACATTTGACATTTTCGCCTGCTCATATAAAAATTAGTGCGAATTCCATACGCAATGAACAAATTACATCTCATATACCAAAGCAGATAGTACCGATTTCATCATCTGTAACATCGGCTACGACTGCTCCAGCAACGCTAGCAACAAATTCCGCATTACAGCAGCGAAAAAATTCTGCTGTTGAAGCTGTACGTAAAGATTTGGGTGCAGATTTAAGAAAAGTTGTACCCATATCTTCTCCTAGTGAAAATACTTTATATAAAACAAGCACACCAACATCTTGTCCATCTAAAAATAACAATAGCTTGTCGAAAAACACAATTACAACATTTCCAGCTATTAGCACTGCAACTACACACCAAAGTAGTATCAGTAATATTAGTAACAATAGTAATAGTAATATTGGTGGCTCCAGTACCATAAAATTGGGTCCAGGTATAGGTGGGTTAACGTTTGCCAACAACATTACATATAATAAATTAAAACAGCAATCGAATATAAAATCATCAACGTCAGCGTCAACCCCTACAACTATTACTTCAAATGGAACAATAGTTTTAAAGCGTGATCGTGAATGTTCTAGTCCTTTGCAAAGTATAAACTGTCTCAATAATAATGTTAACAATAATGGACAACAACATGTAACAAAAATTGTATCGAGAAATTTAATACAATCGTCGTCAAATTTTACACCTAAGTCGATTGCATCTTCTGCTCATCACACATATGTGGCACTACAACAGCAACAGCATAACATTGTCAATGGAACAACATCTTTATCAAACAGTGTTAACAATAGCAGTATAAATAGTAGTAACAATAGCAATAATGCGAACGTCACTTTGGCAAATAACACAGTTAGTACAGGTGTAAATATATATACGGCAAATGCATCTTCAGCATCCGGTGGAACAACAACTACAAATATTGTCCCTGTTAAACCGCTGCAGCAGAAAATTAAAGCAACTGTTGTTGAATCAGAATTTCCAAAGCCGGCGTATTCATATTCTTGTCTTATTGCAATGGCACTTAAGAATTCACGACGTGGTTCGCTGCCAGTTTCGGAAATATATAGTTTTATGTGTGAACACTTTCCCTATTTTAAGACGGCACCAAGTGGCTGGAAGAATAGTGTTCGACACAATCTTTCACTGAACAAGTGTTTTGAGAAAATCGAAAAACCACCCACCAATGGCAATCAACGTAAAGGTTGCCTATGGGCTATGAATCCGGAAAGAATTGCCAAAATGGACGAAGAAGTTCAAAAGTGGTCCCGCAAAGATCCAATGGCCATTCGTAATGCTATGGTATGTCCCGATAATCTTGAGGCTTTAGAACGTGGTGAAATGAAGCACGGTAGTAGTGGTGATTCGGATACTGAAATGGACAGTCAGTCGGAAATTGAGGAAGCCTCCGATATGGAAGAACAAGAATTAGATGAAACCTTAGTCGACAATATGCTCGTAGAAGAGGATGTTGATGACGATCTAATTAATGGTCCATCTCATCATCTTGAAGGGGAAAACGAAGACAACGATAGCTGCGGTGAAGTTTTAGAAAAGAAAATTGTGCACACCCCCGTACATTCGCCCCGATCAATACCAGCAAAATTAGCAAGTATAAGTAATCCACCCGCCACATGTACCCCAGTAAACATTCATCGGGATTTCGATCTGGAGGTAGGTTTAAATTTGTTTGATCGTAACTTCCCCTAGGATTTTTGATAATATTATTGAAATACACAGCATTAGTATCATGCGAAATAATGTAATAAATTTGTAATCAAATGCATCTACTAATAAAACTTTTGTAAAATAATTCTAGGTGGAGTTACGATAGAAAATTTAAAATTGAAAAATATTTAATAATCTTTCATAACTTTAAATAGGTTGAAGACATTTATGATGCCATCGATATTGATGATGACAAGGAAGCCGTTCGGATGGCAATAAGTCAATCTGACATAATAGAATTAAGTCCGGCAGATTATAATATTTCAGGCGAAAGTCATCAATCTCCCAAAAGAGCACGACTTAATGTTAATTACTCAATTGGTCCCTCCGGCGAAATAGAAAAACAATTTCAAAGTCACAATCAAAATCAACAACAGCAACAACTTCAAATTCAAAATATTAAAAAAATTGTTAAAGTTCAAAATGTTCAAGAGCTGCAACAGTTTCAGCAACAACAGCAACAAATAGTGGTACAAACAATCACCACAAATAATAGTGGTTCAGGACAACAAACTTTCCACCAACAAAATACCGCACAATTTACCCATATTGGCCGAAAAATGCAGTTGGTTAATCGAATTTCATAAATTTCAAAAAATAAGTAATATCTTACATTTTATAATTTATTTTTCCTTTCGGCAATTTGTTGAAAACAAAAAATTTTGTTATCAATTTAGAAATGTTTTTTTTTTTTACCAATTTTAAAATGTAAATACTGAGTCGAAAAAAAAACCAATTCCATGTATACAATAATTTGTTTTTAATACTTTATTGCTCTACAAAAATACGCTTAATTCTAATTTAAGTTTTTCTTTGTAATTTAATTAAAAAATAATAGGAATTCTTATTTATTCATATGTATTTCATAAGATATTTTATAACATACATTCATATATACTAAGTACTAAATAATTACATATCAAAGAGTCACAAAAGAAATTTTCTTTTTCATAATGTTGTGCAAAAAGGTATTATTATTTTTGTTTCTAAGGGACCAATAGATCAGTTAAACATTATAGAAATTTTCGATAAACAATGATGAAAAGTTTGGAAATGAAATTTTCATTGAAACAATTAGCATAATAAACTATTATTAAAGTTCGACATTTCTTCTTAAAAGGGCATTTATACAATTTATTTAAAATAGGCCGATCCTTAAAAAAGTATCATTGATTGGTCCCTTTAAATAACACGGTGTGACACTCAATATATTTAATCATTTTATGTTTTCACTTTGTCACATAGTGTAATTTAATGTACTCGTAAATTCGCTATATTAATTGCAGAACATAGTTCCGATATATGTATGCACATACCACAGTTTATTGTGATTTGATAGAAATTTATAAAAATTATTTTTAATCCTGAAAATTTTGGCTCTTTATAGGTATGTAACATTTTTATATGGAACATTATTATTTTTATAAAATTTTTTGTTTAATATTTTCTTTATATAAATTTAATTTTACATTAATGTAAATTACTACTTAATTACATATTTTTCTTACAGAATAATTGTTGGAAATTTATAATTTACATGCATAAGTAACTTGTTCCAATAATGTTGTTTAATTTAAAATATTACACACTTTAAAATTATTTTAAATTTTCAAAAATAAAAAGTACATAGAGTACAACAAAACATTAATTATACATTAATATATTTATATTTTTTGTTTTTCCAAAATTTATGACAATTTTTTAACTTTTGCAATAAAAGTTTATTATTGATTAAAATTTTAGTTTTAGAAATGTTTTGATCTCACCTATATAAACAGAAATATTACATGCATTTTTAATACATATGAATAAAAAAAACATTCCTTTTACCTTAACATCTATTCCTTCATATTTTCCGACATTATTACAAGGACAACATAAAAATTTACTCTCTTCAATGGATTTAATTATAAATTTAAACCGTTGCAGTATTTATTTTTAAACCTTAGTCCACAAATAACTTTTAAAGTTTAACAAAAAAAAAAAACGGTATGTGTAAAGAGATCCATAGATACAACTTGAAGGATTTTGACGGACCAAGTAACGACTGTATTGTAGAAATATTGAAATGCATGTTTTAAAGAAATGTTTTCTGAAGTCGTTATTTACATCTATTCGATTGACATGCAATAGAGTACAAACATTAATACGAATATTAACCATTTTTATATACCTATACATATATTTAAATTTAATAATTAGCCATTAGAAATATATTTAAAGAAATAAAAGTACTTTTAATCCTATTTTTGTATGTAGATATTCTTATGTTAAATTTAATGCATAACAAATATATATTATATAAATAAAAAATAATAAAAAAGTACATATTAAAATTTATATTATTTTTCTTATTTTTTATATAGGAACATAATTCGCTTAAAAGTTTATATAATGAACATTTAATCATTTTGCACATTTGGCGAAAACGACTTTGTCCACCAATGTATCTCAGAAAATT
>JACGTJ010003030.1:0-11889 GCA_014858695.1 Chrysomya rufifacies | reverse complement strand
TATACCCCCCATCATTTTTTGATGGTGGGTATAATGAAGCCTAAATTTACTAGTTTTATTGCCAGATTTTCGTAAAATCTTAGCAATTTTGAAGAAAATTATTTCAATTAACCAAATAAATGTTGTAGTTTTAGTCTGAAATTTTCCAAAACTCTACAGTTTTACCTCAGTTCCAGATCAGTTCTAATTCTATTTCAGTTCTAGTTAAGTTTTTCTCAGTTCTAGTGCAGTTCTAGATCACTTTAAGTTGAGTTCTAGATTAGTTCTAGTTAAGTTTTAGTTGAAATTTTCAAAAACTCTACAGTTTTACCTCAACTAGAACTGAAATAGAATTAGAACTGATCTGGAACAGTTCTAATCCTATTTCAGTTCTAGTTAAGTACTATAGTTCAGTTTTTCTCAGTTCTAGTGAACTTCAAATTCAGTTCTAGATCACTTTAAGTTGAGTTCAAGATTAGTTCTAGTTGAGTTTTAGTTCAGATCTAGTTCAGTTAGTTCAGTTCTAGTTTAATTCTAGTTCAGTTGTGCTACAGTTCTATTTTAGTTCCGCTTCAGTTCTTTTTCATTTTCAGTTCAGTTCTAGTCTTTGCTTAGTTCTACTTTAGATCTAGTTAACATCTAGCACAGTTTTAGTTCAGTTCTATTCCAGTTCTACTACTGTTCCAGATCAGTTATAGCACTATTTCAGTTCCATTCAGTTATAATTACATTCTAATTTAAATCTAGTTACGTTTTAGTTCAATTCTAGTTTTAATTTAGTTCTACTAAACTACGATTAAAGTTTAGTTTTATTAACATTTCAGTTTTATTTATGTTCCAGATCAGTTATCAGTTCTATTCTGTTATGATAACATTCTGATTTCAATATAGTTAAGTTCTAGTTCAGTTCTATTCTGCTTTAATAACGTTCTGATTTTCAAGTTCTAATTCATTTCTAGTCCTAATTTAGTTGTACTAAACTACAATTAAAGTTTAGTTTTTTTTAGCGTTTCAGTTCTACTTATGTTCCAGATCAGTTATGGTCCCATTTCAGTTCTATTATGTTATAATAAACATTTTGATTTCGCTCTAGTTAAGTTCTAGTTCAGTTCTAGTCCAAATTAAGTTCTACTAAACTACGATTAAAGTTTAGTTTTCTTTACATTTAAGATTTAGTAATAAGTTATTTTGAAAGAAATTTTCTTCAACTTTTAAACTTCTATTTGCTAATGTATATTTAAATATTAAAATACCTAAACTAGGCGAATTCACAGGAACACAAAGACAACAACTAAACACTTGTGATGTTATAAGTTATGCTAAAATCCCTTATTCCTATTCCTTGTTAACTCCTTAGAAAAAAATCCTTAAATATTGGACGCAAATTTTGACTATTTACGAGTTTATTGTTAAAGAAAAGGGTCTTATTTTAAAAATCTTTAAAATTCTAAATAACGAAGGAAATATAAAAAAAAAGATTTTTAGAAATTTGATTCTTATAAATATTTTTCTATTTAAAAAAATCTTTTTAATCTTAATTTTTTGTTCTTATTTTTTAATTTTGTTACATTATACTACTACGCTACTGGCTTAAATGCTAATCTAAAAATAATAAAAAAACAATGCTAACAAAATAAACCAATAATAATTAAATATTAAAATAAAAATACGATATTTGCGACCCAACCCCAAAATTAAAAAAAAAAAAAATAATGTATGTCACACACCTCTGTGCCAAACAACCACAACCCAATTTTTGTAAATATTTAACGACAGATGAAATTATTACGGAAAAAGAACATTACGCCATCATAGGCGACAGTTTGGATGTTACTTTTGTAGAATTAATGGGAATGCCACCCTTCTATACCGATCGAAATCCTAAGCCACCAACACCTAAAGAGCCAACACCTACACCTGAACAAGTTGCTGCTGCTGAGGCGGCTGCCCAAGCCGTTGCTGAAGCAGAAGCTAAAGCTGCTGCTGAGGCCGAAGCAGCTGCTGCAGCTGGAGGTGATGCCGCTGCAGCAGCTGGTGGTGAAGGTGCTGCTACTGCGGAAGCTGCTGAAAGTGCCGCTGCACCAGAGCCACCTAAAGAACCAACACCACCACCTCCACCGCCACCACCATTTGAATATGCTAAAGATTTGCCACCAGAAGGTGCTGAAGTGCCTTATGTTAAAAACTTTGAGCCCGGACAAGAAACAGCACCACCAGCAGAGGGTGCTGCACCAGCGGAAGGTGCTCCAGCTGAAGGAGCTCCTCCAGCTGAAGGGGCTCCACCAGCCGAAGGCGCTCCACCAGCTGAAGGGGCTCCACCAGCAGAAGGTGCTCCTCCCGCAGAGGGTGCTCCAGCTGCTCCACCAGTCGAGGGTGCTCCAGCTGCTCCTCCAGCCGAGGGCGCTCCAGCTGCTCCTCCAGCAGAGGGAGCTCCTCCTGCACCACCTGCTGAGGGAGCACCTGCTGCTGCTCCTGCCGAAGGTGCACCAGCTGCACCCGCTGAATCAGCACCCGCGCCCGAAGCTCCTCCCGCTTAAATATAACTGCCTTCACAACAAACTTTATTCATACTCCAAAAGCTGTACCACGAAGCTGTGATTTCATGATCTACTTAGAGTTTTAAAAAAATATATATCTCTTAAACAAAATTGGTTTGATCTCCTCTAACTAATTTTCAAAATCCCTCTGCTAACACTTTTCGTTTTTTTTATTCTCTATGTTTTCTCTTTCTCTTAATTATGTTCCCACCATATTTGTTTCCTCTCTCTAGCTATTTCCTAATCGAATTTCCAGTTACAAAATTAGTTTCTAGCTTTTAATTAGCTTATCCTAAGAACTCTCTATCTATCTCTCTATCTTTTCCTGTTTTTCTTTTTTAAATAATTATTTTCTTTATTTCATTTTCTTTCTTTTTTTGTAAAAACTTATTATTTTGCTTTAAATTTGATAATAAAAACCAAAACCTTTATAATACTAAACATAATTTAAAAGACGATATCATTGTTGAAAAGGAACGTTATTGTTTAATTGGCGACAGTTTGGATCTGGCTTTCATGGATTTGATACCCGGTCTAGAACCATTCTATACACCACGTAATCCTAAGCCACCAACACCAAAATTACCAACACCTACACCAGAAGAAATTGCCGCCGCCGAAGCTGCCAAGGCTGAAGCGGAAGCTGCTGCAGCAGCTGCTGCTGAAGCTGAGGCCGCTGCGGAAGCGGCGGCTGCTGCTGGTGGTGAAGGTTCACCAAAGGCTGTTACTGGTTCACCAAAGGCTGAAGGTGCTGCAGAAGGTGCACCAGCTGCTGCACCTGAGCCAGTTAAAGAACCCACACCACCACCTCCACCACCACCACCATTTGAATATGCCATTGATTTGCCACCAGAAGGTGCTGAAGTACCTTATGTTAAAAACTATGTTCCACCACCACCAGAACCGGAACCAGCTCCAGCTGCTGAAGGTGCTCCCGCCGCTCCTCCAGCTGAAGGTGCCCCCGCCGCTCCTCCAGCTGAAGGTGCCCCAGCTGCTGCTCCAGCTGAAGGTGCCCCCGCCGCTCCACCAGCTGAAGGAGCCGCAGCTGCTCCGCCAGCTGAAGGCGCTCCAGCTGCTGCACCAGCTGAGGGAGCTCCAGCCGCTCCACCAGCTGAAGCTGCTCCAGCTGCTGCACCTGCTGAAGGTGCTCCAGCTGCTGCCCCAGCTGAAGGTGCTCCAGCTGCTGCCCCTGCTGAAGCTGCTCCAGCCCCCGCGGAAGCCGCTGCTGCACCAGCAGAAGCAGCCCCTGCACCGGCTGAAGCTGCACCCGCAGAACCAGCGCCTGCTGAAGCTCCCGCCTCTTAAATCCAACAAAGAGCACCAATTGTATAAAGAAACCCGGTCTATGAAATTCAAATTAAACTTACCTCTAACACAACTGTTAACACATAAACTGCCAGCCAAAATTTATGCAAAATGTTAAATTTTCATTAAGCATGATTTTTGTTAAATATATATTTTAATTTTTATAACTAAGCATTCAGAATTTTGAAAGAAAATTTTTTTATTTAATAATTAATTAAGGAAAACCATAACACTAAACAATTTAGCTCCAGCTGCTGCCGCTTCAAAATTTTATGCTTTTTATTATTTTTTTAAAAGGTAAATTTTTATTATTTTTTTAGTTTCGTTATATTATTTGTTTAATGTAAAGAAAAATGAAATGTTAGAAGTGTAAAAAGAACCGTTATTGAAAAAATGTGTTAAGTGTTTACGTATACAGAGTTGTATTTTAGGCAAAGGTTGCCAGACCTTTAATACAGCAGTTTAGATAACATGAAAAAAGTCTTGGTTTAGTTGTGTAAAATTTTATGTAAAAATTATATAATTTTATGTTATGTTTTATGTTTTTACTTTATAATTTATTAATTTTTGTTTTTTTATTTTTTAATTTTCCTTAATTTAATTAGACGACCTTGTCTTGGAAAAGGAAAGATACAAGGATATCGGCGACGATCTCGATACCGCCTTCGTCGAACTTATCCTCAAGGAATAAATTCACAATACCAACATGCCTTATTAAATATTACTCTAAATTACTGGAAAATGTTAAATTGTTTTTTTACGCTATTTCCATCTAATAGCAATAAAACATTTAGTTTTTTAGAGTATTTAACAAAAAAATTAAAATAAAGCAATATATATTTAAAACCAAAGAAACTTCCCCTCCAATTTATTTAGATAATTTTGTAATTTGGATTTTTGTTGTTTAACTCGTATTTTTTTTTTTTAATAATTTAGCTACTACTGTATTTTTTTGTGTAATTTTTAAACAAGAAGAAAAATTTAAATAATAAAGTTGTCAGCAAATGTATTTATAAAAAAATATAGTTAAATTTTTGTTTTATTTTCTTTTAAATTTAAATTTTTAATTTTGTTTTAAATAAATTTTTAGTTTTATTTAAAAAAAGTAGAAATTTGTGTTTTTTTAAGAAAAATTATGAAAATTTTTAAATAATTAAAAAAAAACAATTCTTTTTACAGAGGAGGTAAGCAAAAGCAAAGAGAAGTACAAAAATATTGCCCAAGAATTGGAATATGCTGAATTGAATAATTACTAATTAAACATCATTACTAAACAAAAAGGGACTAAAATATAGGAAGCTAGAGAAAAAACCAGCCATTTAACAAACATTCTTCTACTAATCCCTAAATTAGTTATTAATTTATAAAAAGACAAGAAAAAAAAAATAAGAAAAAAATATATAAATCACACAAAAAATACAAATTTTATTTACTAATAAATCCAAAAAAAAATCAACTAAAAACAATGATAATTTACAAAGAACATTTAATATTTAAATAAAACTTAAAAAATAAACAAAACAAAAAACATTCCACAATAAATCATAAACTAAACTGCCTAATTAACAAAAAAAATCTATAACTTGAATTAATGTCTAATAGTGCTCCGTACTCTTCATCATACAACCACAAATGCTTCAATTATCTATTTTATTTATTAATTATTTATATAATTTAATTGCTTTTAACAGCTTAATGTTTGCCACACTCTCTCTCACACACACACACTCTCTCATAGGACCCACCTACAAAATTTTCTTATTAATTTCATTTGATTTTGATATCTTTTTAACACAATTTTGAAAGGCAATTTTTTTTTAGCTCCTTCAGTTAGTTTTATAGTATTAATAAAATAAATGTGTAAATGTACTAAGCATTTTTGCCTTTTTTTATGAAAATATTTAAATTAAAAACAAAAAATTATTTATTAATATAGAAATTAGCTTTAAACTAATAACAAAAAGAAAAGATAAATATTTGAAAAAAAAAGCATTAAACTATTTTTTATGACATAAAAACAAATTTAGTTTTTTCACAAAATAATAAATAAATAAAATCAATTATTTTACAAAAAAAAGTGCACACAATTTCTTCTTTATACTAGTGAATAACCGGGTTTGTATTATTGAAAGTCTAAGAAAACTAGCAGAAGCCTCTTTCATTTCTTAAACGCTGTTTTCAAATAATTACCAACAACTCAACTACAAAGAACTGAAGTGAAGAACAAGATGTAAAAAGAACTAATTTAGAATTGAACTAGTACGAATAGAATTGAAAGAAAAACGTGAATTGAATTAGATTTGAACTATTGAAATCATATTGCCATTGTAATCTCAAAAAATGGATCGTTATGACAGATCTGGTCACAATTCATGCTGTAGATCAAGGAAGTTTTCGTAAAAGAAAGGATGAAGAGAATACACTCTGTGAGCGAGTACAACCTAACCTATGTTCTTCCTTAATTTCATTTTTAGTATTAACCAAGTAAGAGCGCTTTAGCTTTACAAAAAATATACACACAATTTCTTCTTAATACTAGTGAATAACAAGGTTTGTATTATTGACAGTCCAAGAAAACTACCAGAAGCCTCTTTCTGTTCTTTTGTTCACTTTCGCACGTAAACACTTCCAAATAACTTTCCAAATAATTCCCAACAATTCAACTGAAATGAAGAACAAGACAAGAAACAGAACTAATTTAGAATTGAACTAGTATGGAGGAGTTAGAACTGAATTAGAATTGAAAGAAAAACGTGAACTGAACTAGATTTGAACTATTGAAATCATGTTGCCATTGTAATCTCAAAAAATGGATCGTTATACCAGATCTGGTCAGAACTCATGCTAGCGAGTACAATCAAAGGCGATAACCTATGTTTTTCTTCGCGCAAAATCAGATACGATAACCTAACCTGTTTTCATCTTTATTATTTTCACTTTTTATACCCACCATCAAAAAATGATGAGGGGTATATTGGATTAAACATTCCGTTTGTAAAATGTTAAAATATTTGTCCAAGACTTCAATATGCATATATATTCTGGGTCCAGGTAAGATTCTTTGGCGATCTAGCGATGTCCGACCGGCTGTCTGTTGAAAGTACGATAGAGATCGCACCGTATGAGCTAGGAAGACGCTTGGCATAAATATTTCTATTATATAAGGTTTGTTTGGTATTGAAAATGGGCAGAATTGGATTATAAATAAGAAAGTTATGGAATAAAAACACATGAAAATCTGGACCGTTTTAGTACATTATATGTCATAAATATGAAAGTACAAAGATTAAATTTAAGGTGAAACATAACGGGAAACTAAGATGCTTGACCCTATTTTTTCGCCCGCTCATAAAAATATGACTTTTTAAGCATATTTCGCTTTAAATATGAAAAGGAAGAACGTACAAAGATGAAATTTTAGACTGACTGTTAAATAGTAGGAAAAATATTGAAAAAATGGACTTGATCCGCCCTCCCACAAAAATCCGTGATTTTGATATATTTTGTCACAAATATGAAATAAATGGATGTAAACGATGAAATTTTCGATGCATCGTAAATTAGTAGGAATAAACTTGAACAAAAAATATATTAAATATACATTAATATATATTTTGATGGTGGGTATTAAAGATTTGGCCAAGCCAAATATAACATTCTTACTTGTTAGTATTAAACAATTTGAATGATCACAAATTGAAGTTCTTAATCTATTTAAATGTATATTTACTGAGATATGCGACATAAAATATGAGTAATGGCAAACTAAAGGCCGTTTTAAACTTTAACGCCTATTTACTAAGATATTACGGTTTTTGAATAAAATATGAGTGATTCAAATTAAAGTCCTTTATCAGTTTTAATGCATATTTAATGATATTTAATAAAAAAATCAGTTTTTGACATGAAATATGAATGATCATAAATTAAAGTCCTTTTTCCATTTAAACGCACAATTGCCTTTTTTATAAAAATTTCGATTTTTGGTCGAATTTTTGAGTGATCACAAATTGAAGTCCTTTATCGAATTTAACGTATATTTACTGAGATATGACAGCTTTCTGAGGTGATAGTAAAGTATAGATAAGTAATCTCAAATTGAAGTCCTTTAACTATTTAAACATATATTTACTGAAATACGGCATATTTAAGATTTTTCATACATTTTTCGATTTTTGTCATGAAATATGAGTAATCATAAAATAAAGTTCTTTATCCAATTAAATGTATAATTATTGTGATACGGCAATTTAAAGATTTTTTATAAAAACATCGATTTTGACATGAAATATGAGTGATCTCAAAATGAAGTCACAAACTTATGGCCGTTTTCAGTTAAAACGCATATTTTAGATTTTTTTTACAAAAATATCGATTTTTGGATTGAAATATGAGTGATTACAAATTCAAGTCTATTATCCATTTGAACCTATATTTACTGAAATATCACAGATTAAAACTTATTCATAAAGATATCGATTTTTGAAGTTCGTTAACCATTTAAACGCATATTTACTGAGATATGCCCGATTTAAGGTTTTTTCAGAAAAGATATCGCTTTTTGGTATAAAATATAAGTGATAACAAACTGAAGGACGTTTTCATTTTATCGGATATTTACTGAGATATGGTAGATTTAAGATATTTCATAAAAATATCGAATATTGACGTGAAATTTGAGTGATCACAAATTAAAGCCGTTTATGCATTTAAACGCACGATTACTGAGATATTGCACTTTTCCTAATTATATCTTAAAAAGTATAATTCTAGTAACATTGACAACACTGCTTTAGATAATAACGTTTGTGTGTAATTTTTGATTAATTTAACTAAAAGAAATCTAAAACATATGATTTGTTAATAAATTGTTTAACTAAAAAAAATCATATGAAATTGACTCCAATAATTTTTTTGATATACAATGTGAAATTATACCAAATTTTTTCCATTTCAATTTCTAATTTTAAAAATGGAGACATTTTGTGATTATCAAAAAGTAATAACGATTTTATTTCTATTGTTTTGAAGTTCTAATGAAAAATTGGTAGATAAACAAGAAATACATAGAATTTTTTGATTTCCTATAAATTTTGAAGTTTTCCAATATATATTTATTAAATCATTCCTTAAGTTCGCGAGATGTTTGGAATTAAAATTCGGCAGAATCCATTCATAGATATCTTCAAAAAACTGTTATTTTCAATTACTTCAAAATGTTTTGCCTATATCTTTCACGATTTTTTTATTTATTTACATCGATAAGAGCCTAGCTATAGACGATAATCGGTTCAATAATATTACCTAATAAAATCTGGATACTTCCTAAATCGATAATATGTTTTTTTTTTTGTAGAGTTATGGTAAAAAAACTTTTAAATGTAATTATGACCTTCATTTATAGTGAAAGGGTATATATATAAAAGTTTGTCATTCCGTTTATTTTATGTAATTGATCTAAGAACCGATAAAATGTCCGTACGTCGGTTGTTATGTCGTTTAAGAAGGCCCCCGACCATAAAACTATACAATATGTATATCAAATCATTCCTTAGGGTCGCTATTTAAATTCGGCAGAATTCATTCATAAATGGCTTAGATATCTTCAAAAAACCGTTATTTTTAAACATTTTCCAATATTTCGACTATTTCTATACATACTAAGGACTTGGACCCTTCATAAATCGATAGTATGAATTTTTATAATTTTTGGTTTTTCGAATTTTTTAAATCGGTTAATAAATAGACGAGTTATTGGTAAAAAACTATTAAATTTTATATGTTGTTTCTGTTTTGCTAGTAAAAACCACACAAACAAACACAACACATTACTATAAATCGTTGTTTTGGATTTGAGAAGCCGTTATAAAAGATAGAGTCTTCATTGTTTCACTGAAAATTTTATAGATTTTTGGCAGTTTTTACGATTCAACATTTTACCGTATTTGAATATCTCGAATAGAGAACGGAATACACGATTTCTCTAGGCATTTTTGGAAGCCGCATTCTAAAACCCTGTATTTTTTCTATAAATCGATTGTTTATCGAATTTCACTTTTTGAAATTTTTGAAATCGGTAAATATTTTTTGTTTAGCCAATAAATATCACACAAACAAACACTCCGTTATAAAGAAAAAGCAGAGACCGATTTTGTTTCACCTGATTTGTTAAGGATTTTTCTGTAAAAATAGATATTCGTCGTGAAATACGAAAATATACTAAATAGGAAAAAGGTATATAAAATTCGGTTCCCTTCGTTTCTATAAGAACATAGGGCCTTAACAAATATACGCCATTGCAGAGTGATGGTTTGTATTTGCCCCAGCTTCTAACAGTCGAATATAGCGTTCTGAAATTGTTTTATTTAAAATTGTTGGAAGTTAGTAATAAGAATAAACCTAGAACTTCGCTTCAAAGAGAAGATTTGAAATATCATAAATATAATTGATTTTTTATCAAAATTTGCATCAGGTTTTAAAAAATAAGCGAAAAGTGTAACGTATCCATAGGTATACAATATAGCGAAAAGGCTTAAATGAAGAGAAAGAGCAAAAACATTTCAAATCTGTAAGATTTTATACATGTATATAACTGGCATAAACAAACGGACGAAATGATCATAGAAACTAAGCTAATTGGAACTTAAAAGCTAAACTTTACAACAATAAATTTCACTACTTGATAAAAGAAAGTTCTAATTGTTTTTTTTTTAATTGAAACCAAATTGGTCTAAGGAGAAGCATTGTACTTTTCCTTTTCAATACTATTTTTCGTTTCCAAATACTGTTTAAAGTTTCCTGATGATATCTGTCATAAGCAAACGGGCGAAGTAATCATATAAACTAAGCTAATCAGAACTTAAAAGCTAAACTTCACAACAACAAATCTCATTTTTTGCTAAAAGAAATTTTTAATTGTTTATTCAAAAATTAAAGCGAAAAGTATCATGTATCAAAGGGATACAATATAGCGAAAAATGTTAAATCAAGTGAAAGAGTAAAAGCTTTAAACTTTCTAAACACTAGTCAAAGTTTCCTGATGATATCTGGTATAAGCAAACGAGCGAAATTAACATATAAACTTAATTAATTAGAACTTAAAGCTAAACTTCACAACAATTAATTTCGCCTCTTGCTAAAAGAAAGTTCAAATTGTTCTTTTAAACATTAAAACCAACTTGGTCTAAGGACAACCATTGTACTTTTCATTTCCGAATTGTACAATTGTACCAACATTGACAACACTATTTGAAATGCAAACCAATTGAATCTTAAAAGGCAACTTTATGTAATTTTATGATCTGTAAAAACAAAACTTTAATTAAAAAATCTTTTATTAAAAAAAAAAAAAATATTTTAAAAATCTAGATGTTATCTTCTGGCCCATTAAATAAACACTATTTAATTTGTTTAAAGGTAATATAAATAATTGTGTATGTATATAGACAAAGAATAAAATTCTTGAAATTTTGTATATAAAACAAAAAATTTTTCAACACCCACAAAGTTTATATAAAAAGGAAAACTGTAAAATATTCAAAAAATAAAAAAAGAAAAAAATATATATACAAAAAATCATTAACGATGGAGATAATAAAAAAATATATATATGTAGATCGTGTTACTATAAACAAAAAAAGAATGAAAACAAGTAAGAATTTTATATTCGACTTGGCCGAATCTTTAATACCCATCATCAAAATATATATTAAAGTATATTTAAACGATAACTGTTTTTGTGTGAAGTAAAATTTAGAATTTAAACTCGTTTTGCGAATTCTTCCTACTAAATAACGATAAATTGAAAATTTCATCGTTTATCCCCATTCATTTCATATTTGTGAAATATTGTATCACAAAATACATCAAAATCATGGATTTTTGTATTCTTCCCACTACTTAACAGCCAGTCTAAAATTTCATTTTTTACGTTCTTCATCCCTTTCATATTTAAGGCAAAATATGCCTAAAACGGCATATTTTTATGAGGAGGCGAAATTGACGGGTCATGCACTACACTTATAGTGAAAGTGAAGTCTATAGTCCAGACTATAGTCTATAGTCCAGA
>JACGTJ010003028.1:6723-20918 GCA_014858695.1 Chrysomya rufifacies | reverse complement strand
AACTAGAACTAAAACTGAACTAGAACTGAAACTGAACTAGAATTGAATTTGAATTCAACTGAAGTAAATTAGAACTGAATTCGTACGGAAGTGGTACAAAATTAAACCTAGAATAGAACACTAATTGTTAACTGTAGGAAATAAAAATTTCAGATAGAAAATAGAAATTCTAGAAATGTATTATATTTGATAGGAATTTTGTTATTCCGAATAAAAGTTATGCAAATTAATTTTTACGTAAAGCACCTCATCAATTTAATATTTACTGTTTTTGTCAAAAAGTCGTATGTAATACATTTTATCAGAATTAAAAAATTTTCTAGTGCAATTTTAAAATTTGGTATAGAAATAGAAATTTAAGAATGACTTTTTTGAATCTTCAAGTATTAACTAATAATTCCCTTTAATTCACTGTAAATCCTTTTAAAAATCATTTCATTTAAATGTGTTTTCTTTATTCTTACAAACAAATTTATTTCTTTTTGAAAAACATATGTAAATCGTAAACTAAAACAAATATATTCGAATTAAAAACGTAAAAAAGAAAACAAACCATTTCCAAAATAACTACTTACCTGTTTGTGTTGATACCACAATTTTGGCACAAAAATTAAGCCCAAAGCTATAGTATTAGTCAGCTGGGAACGTAGGAATAAAGCCAAAAATATGGCACTAGGACTCATGGCAGGCAAATAGAAATAACGTAAAATATAAAAAGTCAAAGAGACTATAAACTCAATAATTAAGGTGGTAACCAGAAATTGGCGTTCCTAAAATTAAAAAAGAAAATTATATAAAACAAGTTAAATACATGTTTTCAATAAAACAAAACCCACAAAACAAAGTGCGAAACAAAAGTCAACAATTAACAAATTAGATTAATTACAATTCGTTTTAATGCTACAAATTAGCAACAATATTAAACAATTAAAATTGTTTTTTTTTTTTTTTTTTGCTTAACACTTTCATTATAACATATTGCTAAAACAAAAATAATTGTTTTCAAATTTAGTTTGTTAATTGGTTTTCTCTGCTATCCCTCTCCGCCAGTCTGATACTCACCCTAAATTGTGTGTTAGCATTACGACTGGCATATGCTAAATGCAAACCAAAACATAATATTAATATTTCGCTGGCCTGTGTTACAAATTCCCATTTAAGTGGTTGGCACGTATTCGTATTTATTTCACGCAAACTCTCCAGCTGTGCTGTCTCCAATAGATCCAGGGACGATGCAGTGAAGGCAGACATATAACAGACAACGGCGAATACCATTGTGCCCAAATATTTGAGCAAATCAACGTCACGTAATACCCAACGATGAGCTTTGCGTGTACGAAAATCAACTAAATGTCGATATAATTTCAAAATGATGGCACCATAACATGTTATAAAAC
Source organism: Chrysomya rufifacies (assembly GCA_014858695.1). NCBI lineage: Eukaryota > Metazoa > Arthropoda > Insecta > Diptera > Calliphoridae > Chrysomya > Chrysomya rufifacies. Next base: position 19,521 of record JACGTJ010003028.1, on the reverse strand, counting down.
CCAATTCACGTAACCACGGTTCGATTAGACAACGTTCAGTGGAGGCAGGGAAAAAATGAATGGCAACCTGTAAGTGGAAAAATGTATAAAATTAAAAAATTCATACTTATGAAATTCATTAATATTATAATTATGAATGACACCTACCGATGCATAAAGTAGAACTATGCCAAGTAATATGGTTTCCAAAACTGTCCACATACCGGAAGCAATAGCCTGAGGGAGTAAAAAGGAATTTTGATATTATTACAAGAGACAGTGTAAAGATTATTTGGTATTTTAGAATTTAAACTATTTATAGTTATTGAACTAGAACTGAAATTGAACTGAACTAAAACTGNNNNCTAGAACTCAACTAGAACTGAACTAAAACTGAACTTATATTAAATCCAAGTTCTTTTAGTTTAACATAAAGTAAGTTACCTTGCATTTCCTCTGCTGAAATACTATAACACTCAAGACCACACAACATAATATACAAGCTCCTAATACTGAGCCCACCGAAACTTTAAGTAAACTCTCCAAAGATACTGTTTCCTGTGGTTCACCATACAAACAAACACCAGCTGAATCGCAATTTGAACAACCGGCTGGACAAGGTATACACGAATAGTTATCATAACCCTCAGACATTTCGACAATATCACCACGAAAACCCTGCAAAGTTGAATTTGGCAAATAATAGGATTCTTTGCAGATGCAGGTGTAAACGTCACGTGTAGCGGCGGGTTTATTTTCAGTTAATAGACAAAAGGTAGTATTACGATCGCAGCTAAAAAGATAGGCGACATTTATAATAATATTTCTTTTTATACATTTATATTATGCGAAATATATTACCCATGTTTGCGACCAAAAATTTGTTCTAAACCATCATTGCAGACATCTTCATCGGCTGCTATAAATGCAGCTGCCACAATTCTATTAAAAAATAGAAATTTGTTAAATATTTTATTGTCTTTGGAGTTTTGTTCGAGTAAAAAACTTACTTAAATTTTGATTCAGCAAATGATATACGAAATGGCCATAACCATCTACCTACCAAAAGGTTACAATCTCTAAATGGTGCTCCCCACTCTTGAGAACCATCGGTACTGTTCCAAGCATTACCCAACTCACGCCAATAGGAACCAAGGAAACCACGATTGTGAACTTGATCTGAAGGAATCTGAAATAATATGGTATTTAAATTTACTTCTTGGTTCAAAACTTTTCAATATTTTTATGTGTAATTTTTTTTTTATTTATTTTGTTTTTATTTAGTGAGATAATTTTTTTAAAAATTTTCTGTAAGAGAAAAGTTTTAAAAATTTGCTTAAGATAAAATTTTTCTTAACAATAACTGAACTAGAACTGAACTAGAACGGAACTAGAACTGAACTAAAACTGAAATAGAACTGACTATGTGGTATTTAAGATTGGGCACAGTCGAATATTGCAGTCTTGCTTATTTTTATATAAATATCTTTAGTAATTATTTATTTTAATGATTTTTATTATTCATAATTAAGTTAAGGCCTTTTGTTTTAAATCTTTTTTTTATTATCATTTAAGCTAACCTTTATTTCTCTCTTACTCACGTTTTTTTTATTAAAGTTCAAATACCAATACCACAAAATAACAAATATCCAAAAATAAAACGAAATAATAATAAAAATAAACTTTTCCCTTTATTAAACGTGTTTAACTATGTATGTGTGTTATGAGCGTCTATACGTGTGTCTGTTTACCGGAAATGTTATACTACTACAGCTGCCGGTAGTTTAAATGAAGTATTGATACCATCGATGAAATATTGTTATTAACATTAAAAATATGGCAACAAAACAGAAAAAAAAAAACAGAGTAAACCAGTCAATAAGTCACACGTAAATGTCTCTAACCAAAAAGAAAAAAATATATTAAAAAACTTTTCTTACGCCCCACCATAGAGAATATAATTTACAAACACGCACCTATTATTAAGGTATGTTGTTTTTCTTTTAAATAGAATTTTAATTCTTTAAAAAATGCTTTTTGCTACAATAAATTATAAGCAAGTTTTATTTGGCGTAAAAAATAAAAAAGAGAACGAAATGGGTTAAATTCCACAAAGATTTTTAGGAAAAATGTTAGGGATTGCAAACAATTTGTTTGCAAATAATTTGTGGCTTAGCATACTTTCAACAGCAAAAACATTATTTTACAGACCATTAAGTACAGGTGGCAATTTTTGTTTAATAGTTTTTGGTAAAGAAAATAAATTAAATGAAAAATAAAAATAATAAAATATAGAAGTATGAAAGAGAAGTGGAATTAAAGTTAATGGAATTTCATAAATTTCATATTTATTTAATCTCTATAAAAATGAAATACCTATATGAAATATTTTCGTACGAAAATTTTACAAAATGACATCTGGTATAAGAATATTTTTCAAAATTTATCATTTTATTAAATTATTTTTTCATAAAAATTACTCTTTTACTTAAATTTTCGTCTATATTTTTATAGAAATTCACATGAAATTATCGAACTTTTTAAACAAAATTACCTGAAGGTTTTCGCTTTAGAAATAGTCTTTCAAAATTTCACTTTAAATTAAATTAAAAAAAATAAAATCAAAATTCTTTTTTCATAGAAATTAAGAAATTAAAAAAAAAAATTTGTTTGTATTGAAAAATGTTCTTTATAGAAAATTTTAATTATGTAGAAAATTTTCTGTATTTAAAACTTTTTTGTAGTAGAAAATTTCCTATGAAAACTTTATTTTTAAAAGAAAATTTTATTAAATTTTTCCCTTTAAAGGAAATTTCCTTCTTATAGAAAATTTATGAAAAATAACATTTTATAGAAAATTTTCTAAAATTTTTTAGAAAGCTTTTTATAAATTTTATATTTTTTTTTTTTTCAGAAAATTTGCTAAAAAAATTTTTCTTTGTATAGATTTTTTTAATTTACATAGAATTTTTGTATAGAAATTTTTTAAAATTTTCTTTGTACAAAAAATTTTCAACAAAAGTTCTTTTTATAAATATTTTCTTTGAAAACTATTTTCTATTAATAGAAATATTTTGAAAGGAATTTTCTAAAAATTTTCTTATTATTTTTCTCTTTTTTTGAAATTTTTCTAAAAATTTTCTTTCTACAGATAAATTTAAATTTTTTTTGTGTTTATAGATTTTCTAAAAATTTTTCTTTCTATTGAAAATTTTCTAAAAAATATTCTTTTTGTAGAAAATTTTCTAAATATGTTCTTTTTATAGAAAATTTTTTTCTTATAGAAACTTTCTTAAATAGCTAATTATTTACACGAAACATTTTTTTATTAATTTTTTTCTATGAAAACTTAATTTTTACAGAAAATTTTCAAAAAAAATTTCTGATTATGAGAATTTTTTTAAACTGTTCTCAAAATTCTCTGTTTACAGATAAATTTTCAAAGATTTATTTGTGTTTATAGAAGATTTTCTAAAAATTGTCTTTTTCTTGAGAATTATGGCTACATTCTGGATATAGAATGTGGAAACTCTTGTTCCACTCTGACCTTATTTATATCAGAATCATAATTTTTGTCTGCCACAAGTAGCTATGTCTTATATTCCAAGATGTTATGCTTTAAATAACAATTCACTAGACTCGTTATCCTTCAGGTGTATGAAATACCTTAGGATAACATGAAAATGCGTTAGTAGTTGAAACTATTAAGATATCACGAAAAGTTGAAAAGTTATAACATTATTTCCAAAAGTATAATGTCAAGTTTGATTGACAAAACTTTTTTTTTATACCCATCACTTGTAATGATAGGATATATATAAGTTTGTAATTTCTACATTTTTCATCTGAGTTCCCATAAATTCAGAATCATGGGTTCAAAGAAATCGAAATATGTATGTCCATCCGTTGGTATGTCGTTTATGAAGACCCCCGATCATAAAGTTGTACAATATATATATCAAATCATTCTTTAGGTTTGCAAGAATTTTGCTATTTAAATTCACCAAAATTCATTCATAATGGACACTTCATTGATAATTTTTATTGATTTTTGGTGAATTTTCCACTTCAGTACCGGATTCGACCATCTGGAACGAATCTGTTAAAAATCATTGGCCAATTTAAAACTTTCGGCATAGACGTATATAGCGTTCTTGTTGTTTTTTGTAAAGATTCTAATATTTTGACAAAAAAAAAAAGTTATTTTTTAAGCTTTTCTGAAGAGATAAAAGTGAAATATTATGTTAATACCTTTCAATATAAAACGGCGTGAAAATATTGTATAACATAAAATCTGCTAAAAAATTCTAAGAAAAATATTGTACTAAAAATTTAAGTAGAGCTATTATAACAAAAACTTTACAATTAATAAAAAACACAATTATTTTCAAAAACCTCTAAAACTTTATGCAAATAACGCTTGATTGATTTTAAGCCTTAACTTTTCAAAAATATAACTTCTATTCTATTTAATAACCTTTAAATTCCTGTTTTTTTTAGCAACAAAAGAAAAAAATCAATTATCTATTTGCACATACACAAACACAAAACCTTTTACTTTTGGAGAAAAAAAACGTTTGTTAAGGTTAAATTTTGCATAAATTTGCCATAAAATAAAAAAAAAGATAGCTGCACTACCACAACTCACTTTTCAAGTACAACAAAATATATTCAATAAATGTTTAGGAAAAAAAAAAAGAATCGAAAATCCTTACAATAAAATAACATTACAATTTACTTAAGACCGTATTAAAAGAAAAATGAAAAATATATATAAAAAAAAAATAAATTTCAAACAGGAGGAAAATATAATAAATAACACTAACAACCAAAACATGCCTTATAAGCATAAATTTTCTTAACAAGTTAAAAAATCGAAAAAAAAACTCTTAAATAAAATACAGACAAATAACAAATAAGAATGTTATATTAGGCATGGCCGAATATTTAATACCCACCTTTAAAATATAAAAAAGTTTATTTAAATGAGAAACGATTTTGTATGAAGTAAAATTTAGAAGTAAGCTCTGCTATAATAAAACAATAAATGGTATAAAAGAAACGATTTTAATTAATACATTTAAGTTTTTTTGCCAAGATTCTTCCCACTTACTAACGATACATCGAAAATTTCCATTCATTTTACATTTGTGACACATTATATCACAAAATATATCAAAATCACGGATTTTTGTGGGTGGACACGCTTATTTTTTTTCCAATATTCTTCCTACTACCTATCACTCGTTCTAAAATTTCATCTTTGCACGTTCTTCCCTTACATAATTAGGGAGAAATATGCCTAAAATGTTATATTTTTATGAGCAGGCATAAAAATGGTCGGGTCACGCCCATTTTGCGCATCTTAAATTTCATCTTTGTACGTTCTTTACATTCATATTTGGGGCGAAATATGCCTAAAAAGTTATATTTTAATGAGCGGGAGAAAAAAAGGGCGGGTCATGCCCGTTTTTCGAGCGTTTCCGGTTACTATATTGAGATTTATCTTAAATTTCATCTTTGTACGTTTATCCTTTTCAGATTTACGAACATATTATATACTAAAATGCTCTAAAATGACAGATTTTCATGAGTTTTTGTTCCAACTTTCTTATTTATAATCCATTTTCAATACCCATTTTCAATATTTGTCTTCCTAGCTCATCCCGTGCGATCTTTATCGTACTTTCAACAGACAGACAAACAGATGAACAGACGGACGGACATCGTTAGATAGCTTTAGAATCTCACCAGAATGCTCTAAAATGACAGATTTTCATGAGTTTCTGTTCCAACTTCCTTATTTATAATCCATTTTCAATACCTATTTTCAATATTTGTCTTCCTAGCTCATCCCGTGCGATCTTTATCGTGCTTTCAACAGACAGACAGACAGACAGATGGACAGTTGAACAGACGGACTGACATCGTAAGATCGCCTTAGAATCTCACCAGGATTCAGAATATAGATACATTTTGGGGGTCTTAGATTAATATTTTAACATGTTACAAACTGAGTAACAAACTTAATATACCACCCCATCATTTTTTGTTTGGTGGGTATAAAAATCATATAAAGAAAATAACTAATAGCTGCAAGTTATAGATTTTGCTATAAACAAATTGCAAGCAACACAAATATTTAATAAACAACAAAAACATGAAACACATGTTAAAGAGAAGATATCGTTGTGTTGCTACAAGTTAAGACAAAATAACACTAAGCGGCAAATAAAAACAGAAACTCAAATAATTGTATTTTTTTCAGTACTGACAAAAAACAAACTTTAAATTTAACATTTAAAACTGAAAAGTCTTATGAGTTTAACAAAATATTACTCTTAAGCCGACCACAGTAGGTTTTGAAAGTGTTTAAGTTTGTTTGTAAGTAATATGATGTGGCCTTTAAGCTTTTATACTTTACATCCTGTTTTTGTTACATCATCATGCTATTAAATCAACATTGTTCAAAATAAACTTGTTCTGGTTTATAGGCCTCCGGCAGTTATTTAAATAGCAAAAGGAATAGAAAAATACAAAATATTAGCATTTTAATACAATAGCTCTCTCTCTCTCTCTATCACACTCTCTCGCCCTCCTCCCACAGTGAAAACTCATTTGTGTTAGTAAGAGTAGAAGTGCAAAAAGCAAAGGATTTTCTTGTAAAATCCTTTACCATAAATTTAATATAATAAACCATCTATATTGTCAATAAAGGTTTTACTGGCTTGTTTTATTTCCGTTTCTATTTGAAATATACACACATTCACATAACATAAGGATATGCAAGGACACCCACATGGAGTTTATATGATATATATTTTTTTTTAAATTCAAAAATTATGTAATGAATAGCAGAAATTTTCTTTTATAAAAAGAAAATTATAAAATGTTTAAAGGTATAAAATGTTTCTACATGGAAAATCTTAAGAAAATTTTCTCAAAAAAAAATTTTTTTTTGGAATTTTTTTCAGAATTTTTTTTTTAATATTTTTGGAAAATATTCTTTAAGAAGACAATTTATATAAATTTTTCTAAAAGAATAAAATTTCAAGAGAAATTTCTAAAAGAAAAAATAATTCTATAAAAAGAAAATTTTTTGAAATTTGTTTATAAAAGGAAGATTTTTCAAAAAATTTCATTAAAGAGAATTTTTTTTTTAGAAAAGGGAAACAAAAATGAAATTTTTCCAAAAAATTTTGAGAAAAAGGAAATTTTTTCACAATTTTTTATGAATAGAAAATTTTCTACAATAAAAAAAAAACAAAATTGAAAACTTTTTGTAAAAGAAAAATATCATTTTACAAGATTTTCTTTGTGAAATTACCATAAAAAAGTAGATTTTTTTTTTAATTTTCTATTCCAAAAATTTTCTATGAAAGCAAATCTTTAAAAAACTGTAGAATAAAATTGTGTAAAAGTTGTCTATTAAAAAAAAATTTTTTTTCTTAAAAAATTTTTTATATTTTTTTTTTTTTTTTTTTTTAAGAAAAATTTGATTTTCTTTAGAGCAAATTAAATTTCTATAAAAAAACTGTTATTAAAAAAAAAAACAAATATTTTAAAAGAAATATATAAGAAAATGTTTCAAAATTCTCTATAAAAAATTGTTTCTATAAAAAAAAATCTGTACAAAATTTTTTAAAGAAAAAATTTTAACTAAAATAATTTTTTTCTATAAAAAATCATTTTTGGAAGATTTCCCATTAGAGAAAATTTTCAATAAATGATTTTTTTTTTTAGAAAATTTTCAATAAGGGAACTTTTTTTTAGAAAATTTTTATACAATAAAGTTTTTATTTTTTGAAAAAATTTCTATGCTATAAAATTTTTAGAAATTGTTAATATAGAAAATTATCAACTTTTTTCCATAAAAAATTAGAAAATTTTCAATATCAGAAATTTTTTCTAAAGGAAATTTCTTATAAAATTCAATAAATCTATACAATAAAGTTTTTAGAAAATTTTCTATACAATAAAACTTTTAGAAATTTGTTATATAGAAATTTTTTCACTTTTCCACTTTCCATAATTTTTTGTTTTTCTCTATAAAAGAAAATTTATAGAATTTTTTTTATAAAATTTTCTATATAATCAAGTTTTAAAGGAAATTTATTGTTTAAAAATTCTCTATACTATAAATTTGTTAGAAAATTGTTATATAGAAAATTTTCAACTATTCCATAAAAAAATTCCTAAAAATTTTCAACTATTCTATAAAAAAAATCCTAAAAAATTAAAAAAAAAATCGTAATTTTTAAATTTCCAGTAAGAAAAAACTTTTGATATATATCTTATAGAAAGAAAAAATGTTCAACTGTTCTATAGAAAGAATTTTTGTTTTAAGATTTCCCTATGAAAGAAAAAAAAACACATTTTAAAATGTCCTGTAAAATTTTAATTTTTCGCAAAAGAGAAAAATTTTTGAAAATTTCTTGTAGAAGAAAATTTTTTTGAAAAAGGAATTTTCAAAATTTTTCAGCAGAAAAAACTCTCTACAAAAAAAGAAAATTTGGTATAAAATCTCTCAATTTTTTTAATTTTCTAAATGGAAAATTGAAAAATTTTATATAAAAATAAATTTTTATAGTTTTTTAACTTTGTTGGTTCTTGTGAATATGTTTGGAAATAAGAAAAAAGTTTTCCATTTATTTTTTTAATTTCTTTAACTTTTGTAATTATTTATGCATAAATTAATAAATTACTTTATGACATTACAATATGTTAAAATAATTTCATTTCTAAAATTAACTTAATTTATTTTTCTCTTATTCATCTTACAAACTTAAATATTTTAATATGAATATAAGTGATGTGACAGTTTTTTTCAAAAGTAATAAAGAAAAAAAATAACGAAAATATTACAGAAACGCAAATGTCATTACCATCATCATCATCATCATTGTACTTATAAAAAAAATAATAATAAAAATGAAACAGAAAGTTGTTAATAAAGAAATCATACTTGGAATGATAAAAACATAAAATGAGAAATAACTTAAACATCACAGACTCTCATAAAAGCTAAATAAATAAGCAAAGTTTTTTGTATAAATTTCTTGCAAATATTTTTTTTTTCTTTCTGTTTTTGTTTCAGCAAACTCACATCCTTGCAAACACACATGAGATGACACCAAAGGGAAATGTCATAATTTACATGTGTTGTATTGTCATAATTTCATCTTATTTTAAAATAAAAAAAATATTTGTAAAAGAAAACTGCCAACTCATACATACATACTCACATTAGGAAATTTATGCAACACAATCTTAGTTTTTTTCACATACACATACTTAAATTCAAACGTCCTTAAAGTGAAAGTCCTTTTTTATTTCCTTGTTATTTTCTTACAGTTTTTCTCTTGTCATCTTCGTCTTTGTATTTCAAACATAAAATTTATATTTTTGTTTAAACATACATATAAACATATGTATGTAATGTATGTTTGTATGTATGAGTGTAATTTTTATTTATTTTTTTTCTTTATGACAACCATACACATCATTTATAAAGAAATCCTGTCATATATTCAAAAACCACTTGAATTGTTATTTAAGTGTATGTGCGTGCATCTTATACATATGTATAGATTTGTGAGTGAGTGTGTATGTGTTAATGTTTATATAAAGTGTTTGTTTGCTAGTGTTTAGTTATATATACATGTATATATAAGTTTATTATTATATTTTTCTAAACTGTTTATGTCACATAAACATTTTTATAAGTTGGTGTAGGTTTTTTTTATAACCACCATCAAAAAATATTGGGCGACATATTGGGTTTGTCATTCCTTTTGTAACTGGTTAAATATTTGTGTAGGATCCACCAACATGTATATATATTCTGAGTCCTGGTAAGATTCTAAGTGATGTCCGTCTGATAGTCTATATGTTTGCTGAAAGAACAACAGAACTCGCAACGAAGGAGGTACGATATTAAAAAAATTTAGCACAATTCAATTAGGCATTACAAATGGTTAAAATCAGTTTATAACTCCGGAAGTTATAAACCAAAAATACTAATAATTGTTCAATTTTTGGATTATTTTATTGCTTAACATACCATAAACGTGAAATGGTAAAACAAACAGCATTGCAACATTTTTGAAAGCCTATCCCACTTTTCCGCCCATTTCCCATACTATATCGCATTAAAACCTAAAGAATTTATACATTATTTATTATCCCTTACTGCGTTACTGAGAAAATGTTCCAATTTGTACAAATATGAAAAGGGCAAGGCTGCTGTCCTCCTTTTTTCTATACTACAAAGATTCTAATGGTGTTGGGTAGCAATGATTCGACCAAATCAAATATAAATTTACTCTTTTCTCTCTGTAAGCAGGGTTGGTGTTTATGTGTTTTTTATTTATTTCTTTCTTTTTAATATATATTTAAGACTTTATTTTTATTCCCACACTTATATATTAGCTTAATTTTTGAAAAATGCTTTATTTTAGCTGTATAAATTCCTTTGTATATGCAGCAGTTTACTTAGCTTTTGCTTAATATTATTACTCATTGCTGATGATTTGACTTCATTACAAAGTATTTTATATATACAATTTTTTCATTATATTTCTAAACATATTCATTTCCGTATATACATATTTGTTAGTCAATAAAAAAAGAAAAATATTTGATCAAATTGTTTAAATTTTAAAGTATATTTTTACATTTTCTTTTTTTTTTCAAAAAACAACATCTTTGTCTTGAAACTGTCAAATGAAGAGAAATTTAAGAGTTGTCATAAAAAAAGTTTTTTCATATATTTTATAGCTAAATTTTATTATTCAATTTATAAAGCTGCCAATGTTTTGTAATTAACTTAATATTTAATATTTTAAATTAAATTGACATGTTTTTAGGGGAATTGAGTTTTGTGCTCAGAAAAGTTTGATAAGTTTTTGATAGCTTAAGTAATTAAAAATATTTTTTATTAAGAAATGATTTCATTTGATTTACGTAATAATGAGCAAGTATTTAATAATTTATAATATACGTTAAAATATATTTAAAATAATATAATAGTTTGGAAACATAGTTCAGCTTAAATTCTAGTTCTGTTATGGTTCAGTTTCAGTTCTAGTTCAGTTCTATTTCTGTTCTAGTTCAGTTCTAGTTCAGTTCTAGTTCATTTCTAGTTCAGTTCAGGTTTTTGGTTTGCGTAAACAATTTAAATTATATTAAAATAAAATCTATTCCACAAATTATGTCGTTTTCCTTTCTGCTAATAATGTTGCCTTTATTTAACCTTCCAAAATAGTTTCAGATGGTAAAGAGTTAAGACAACATTACTTACACAATTGCGGAATTTTGATTTAATTTAAAACCATAAATATTTTATAATCTGTGCGCCTGTTATCTTAAAATATACATATCAAAAAACCAGGAAATTTTCACTAAATTAAAAGCGAAAAACAGCCTTAATAACACACTTAATTAAAGCATCAACTGCTATTAACTATTTTTTATTATTTTTTTCCAATTATTTGAAATAATTTATTTATTTTTTATTATATATTTTCTTTATGGCTTCAGTGTTAATATGCACACTAATTGGTTTGTATTAATTAAATAAATATTTAAATAATTTGGTGATAAAAATATTTATTTTGCTATCTAATGTTTTGCTTAAAAATTTTTTTATAATTTTGGGATTATTATAAGATTTCTTAACACCCAAACTTTGGTTTTGTTATAATTTTTAATGTATTAAGCTTTTTTTTCTACATTTAAATAATTACAATCAATAATAAATTGTATGTTTACTAATTCATGTTTGTAGGTATATATACACATATATTTATATATAATTAATAAATCAACAAATTGCAAGAGTAAAAAGTAAAATAGTTTAAAATTAACAAAAAAAAATCAAATTAAGGGAAAATAGTAAAACAAAAAATACAAAAAAAAAGACAAACTGTTAAGCAGATAAAAATGCATGTAACGCATAATTTTACTAATAAATAAATGCTAAAGTGGTAAATGAAATAAATTATGTTAAATTAAAATAACAACAACAACAACAAAATCAATAAAAATTGTAAGGTATTTAAGTTGAAAAAAGAATTAAATATAATAAAAGCTATTCTTTTAATGCAAGCAAATAAAAACAAACAATTAACATTTTGGCGTTTTTCTGGTTATTTTTATTTAATTATTTGATATTTTCTTTTAATACAATAATGCTGCATATAATATTTCATTTCTAATAATTCTGGTGACATTTTTTTCTCTCTTCATTTAAAAACAAAAAAACCTGGTGACGGTTTTGTTTTTTAATAATTTATTACTTAATATTTTTATAATTTGCACGATTTTTAAATTTAATTTTTTTTTTGATTTGATGGAAACAAATCAGTTGATATGGCAAATTTTTATAATGAAAAATATCATTAATGTCATATATTAGTATTAAGTGGTATTTTATATGTATAATTTTACTATCAAATTTATTTATATTAAATAATTCCCTTAAATATTTGTAATTGAATTAAATGTTCATTTATATTTTACATTTGATAACATTTGCCATTTCTCACTTATTTAATCTCATCATTGTCATTTTTTCTTCTTAAATTAAGCTTTAAATAATGTATAAACAAAGTAAAAAGACTGACAGGTCATTTATCAATCGAGTAAATTAATTATAAAATTTTGTATATTTTAATATAAAACAGGACTCGTATTAAAACAATTTCAACCGATATTTAGCTAGACATAAATAGAATTTGAACTAAGCTAGAACTGAAGTATTAACTAAACTTAAAAAGAACTAGAACTGAACTGGAACTGAACTTGAACTGAACTTGA
>JACGTJ010003027.1:0-12095 GCA_014858695.1 Chrysomya rufifacies | reverse complement strand
ACTAACCTAGACTGAACTAGAACTGAATTAGAACCGAATTAGATCTGAACTAAACCTGAACTAGATTAGAACTAAACTACAACTTAATTAGATCTAAACTAAAGGTAAACTAGAATTGAATTAGAGAGGTATTTTGTAATTATATATGTTTCCTTCGTTCCTGGATTGTCATCTCAATGTAATATCAATGTGAAGCATAATCTTTATAAAATCGAAATTATTGTGTTTAATCTCTTTATTTTTTTTTTTTATTTTCTATAAAATGACTTATAATTATTTTTTAATTTCAGAAAAAATGTCAAAAGTCTGGAACGGACAATACGGCAACATCACCATTAGCAACAGCAAATGCAACCGAATCAAATATAACTAGTGAAACGCTTAAAGACGATAACACAAGTGATGCTAACAAAAATGATGATAATAAAAATATAATTAAGTCGAATCCCAGTAATAATAACATAACACCCATTAACTCTCCTAACAGAATAATGGAACATTTAAGCAGCATTTCATCATCACCTTCTTCTTCAACACCAATAAGCAATTCCAACATGGCAGCCTCCTTAAATACAAATTCAAATTCATCATCTTCAACGAGCAGCGATAAAAAACAAAAGAAAACGGTTACATTTAAAAATGTACTCGAGACCAGTGATGATAAGAGTGCGGTTAAAAAGTTCTATAATCCCGATAATCGTAAACCTTTAGTTTCCATTATCAAAAAAGAATGTCTCAATCGTCCCTTGATGTATACACGTAATAGTGAATGTATTGTAAGACCATCGAGGTTAACGGAAATACTCAAAAATAACTCAAATATTGATAAATTGAATTCGTTAAAATTTCGTTCTCATCATACGAATTCAAGCGAAACTGGTTCAGTTTTAGCGGGTCCTTTGTCGAGAGTATTTGGTGCACCAAGTGAGGAGGAGGACAATAAACAAAAACAAAGTATTATTAATTTTCGTTTGAGTAAAGAGCAAAGTGATGGTGAGGAGGATGAAGAAGATGAAGACGGTGAAGATGAACAAGATGATGAGGAGGATGAGGATGATGAAGAGGAGGGAGAANNGAAGAGGAAGACGAGGAGGAAGCTGAAGAAGATGAAGAGGAGCAACAAGACTCAGAGGCTAATGCTGTTAAATTTAAAACAACAGAAATGGATCAGTTAAATAAACGTAAACCTAAAGTTAATAGTGAAGATGAGGAAGAAGAGCAACAAATGATTGTGGATAAACAATTTGTTTTACCTAAACGTAGTTCTCGTTCCTCAAGAGTTATTAAGCCAAATTCAAGGCTTATAGAAGATGGCGTTATATGCAAGAAAAGTGTTTTAAAGACAAGTTCCACTGTTTCAACAGCAAATGCGAAAGAAGAGAAAATAGGCGCCAATAATCAACAACAACCTAATTATTTTAGTTTGGGTGATTATAATTCCAAGGAGTGTAACGGTTTATCAAGTAGGTTTTCTTTTAATTTCTTTGAATATTAGTATTTAGTTTCTCGTATAGACTGAAGTTTAGTTTAACGAATATATTTAATATTTGTAATCATAAATTTTTTTATGTTTTTAGGTCTTAAAACTTCTAAAGATTCGCTAATAGAAAGTGCAAAACTTTCTACACCCTTTTCCTCCAACACCTCCAGTTCAACTAATGTTTTCTCGAATTTTGCTAGCAGTTCTACTGTAACAAACCCAGCCTCCGCCAATAGCAGCAGTACTTTAAAGCCCAGTAGTTTTGTTTTAAGACAACCACGTTTACAATTTGAATCTTTAACAAATAATTCCTTTAACTCTCCCGCCTCCTCCATTTCAACAATTCCATTAACAACTACCAGTGATCGAAGTAATAATTCTTCGAGTGTAGCTGTAGCGGCTGCCGCCGCTTTATCAGCTTCTTTGCCCAAATCTTTGCAACAAGCTATCTCATCTTCAGCAGCTTCGGCTGCAGGATTAAGTGGTTCTAAGGCTTTATTATCGCCTACATTTTCCTTGAATGGTACCAGTGCTGTGAAAAATAATATACAAACAAGTGAGTAAAATATTCAAGGAGCAGACAATTTTGTCCCAAACAACTAATTAATTGCAATTGTTTTTAATTTTCATTTTCAGCAGCTGTTTCTTCAGCTAGTCCTACAGCAGCTTACCAATGTGCTGTTTGTTCTTCCGTTATAAATATGAAAAATTTGCCACAAGCTTATAAATATGTAGAACCAAGCTGTGAACATTGCCGTAAATTTGTATCAAAAATTGCCAAGAAATCTCTTGCCATGAAAAATTCAACTACAATGAAAACCATACAGTTACAATGCAAAGCTGATGGTGAGTATTTTTCTTTAGTTTTAATCAGAATTCAAACCAAATTACACAATTACCTCTAAACCTTTTTTGCTTATTATATGTTCTAATAAATATTAAAACTATATTTCTAATTCCCAGGTAACTGTGTGATTTTACCGCTCAATAATAAAGCGGGTCATTTGAAAAACTTTAAAAAAGTTTACAAAGAACGTTGTGGCTATTGTTGGCTTAAAAAGTGTCTGCATACTTTACAATTGCCAAAAGTAAGGTTAAATGCCGTATTGCCCATTTTAAATAATGCCACAGCATCCAACAGCAACACCAGTAGTAGCTCCAAATCAACTCTTCTAGAAACGAAATCTAAAAAGGAATTAAACGAAGAAATGACTAAAACTACGGGAGCCATAAAGTGGAAACCTTTAGCGGAACCTCTACTAGCAACAGCCAGCACTAGCAGCATCAGTAACTCTAATTCCTTAACCGAAACTTTAAAATTAAATCTAAAAACGAATCCTTTAGTAGAAAATAATGTAACATTTGGCAGTGTACCTCTACTAAGACCAGCCATATTGGAGAAACCTTTATTCCTGAAAAGTTCTTTGGACACTAAACAAGAAAAGATGGATAAAAAATCTTTTGAAGTTTTAAAAGATATAAAAACAGAACTAACTGTACAGGAGACTTTAACAACCACAACGACACCTGTTTTAAAGACATCAACGAAAAAGAAAGATAAATCGGTGGATAAGGAACGTAAGGAAGTGCGTACTAAAGAAATGCTTTCTCCTAAAATGGAAACAGAAACAAAAACTAAAGAAGTTAAGGAAAAGATAGAGACTGCGTCAAGTGAATTAAAGGAGGCTAAAAACGAGGAGACAACAAATACCGCAGTTACCGCAACTAACTCAGCAGCCCCTGTAAGCTCTCCTAATCAACCTGCAGCTGTTGCAACAACCTCCAATATAACACAAACAACTCCATCTATCAATGCAGCTTCTGGGCTAGCAGATAAACGCCAACGTATTGATTTAAAGGGACCACGTGTTAAACATGTTTGTCGCAGTGCATCTATAGTATTAGGACAACCTTTGGCCATGTTTGGTGAGGAAGGTGAAGAAACTGCTGCCTTAACTGAAGAACAATTACAGCAAACCTTAGAGCAACAAACGGCGGAAGAAACCAAACTTCCTTTGACAGATGAAAATGATAATTGTGCTTCTTGCAAAACCCAGCAATTAACAAATGAAGAAAATTCCCTTACAGCAGAACCTCCCCTAAAGACGGCTAAAATTGAAAAATTGGAGCCAACATCTAAGGCTTTAGTTCCTGTCTCGAAATTATCACAACGTCCCCACCATTACAATACCCAACTGACCGCGTACAAGAAACAAATTAATAGTCAAATAAATTCTTCAATGATGGCTCCACGAGCCCGCAAAGAACCCCAAATGAAGTGTAAACTCTTAATATCTATAGATTTTTGGGAAAACTACGATCCGGCTGAAGTGTGCCAAACTGGTTTTGGTCTTATTGTTACGGAAACAGTGGCGCAGCGCGCTTTATGTTTTCTTTGCGGTTCAGCTGGTCAGGAATCGTTAATTTTCTGTTCTTGCTGTTGTGAGCCCTATCATCAGTATTGTGTCCAAGATGAGTTTAATCTCAAACATGGTTCTCTCGATGAAACCCTGCTTCTCAATGAAAGTTGTCTTAGTGTTACGGGATTAAGTTCAAACGCTAATACGGCCATAGCCAAATTGAATTGGCTATGCCCGCGTTGTACGGTCTGCTATACCTGTAACATGTCATCCGGTGCTAAAGTGAAATGTCAAAAGTGTCAGAAAAATTATCATTCAACCTGTTTGGGTACAAGCAAACGTCTACTGGGCGCTGATCGTCCTTTAATCTGTGTTAACTGCTTAAAGTGTCGTTCCTGCTCTACTACAAAAGTAACTAAATTTGTGGGCAATTTACCCATGTGCACGAATTGTTTTAAACTACGCAAAAAAGGTAACTATTGTCCGGTATGTCAGAAATGTTATGACGATCAGGATTTCGATTTGAAAATGATGGAATGTGGTGATTGTCATCAATGGGTTCATGCTAAATGTGAAACCTTAACCGATGAACAATATAATTTGCTAAGTACTTTGCCGGAATCAATAGAATTCATATGCAAAAGATGTTCGCGCAAATCACAAGATGCTAAACAAAGAGCATGTGAATGGCGTGAGGCTGTTAAGGAAGAATTCAAATCCAGTTTAATGAGTGTTTTGAAATTGCTTAGTAAATCAAGACAAGCCTGTGCTTTGCTCAAGTTAAGTCCCCGCAAACAAATGAAATGTGCTTGTGGTTCTAATTCGAATACAACGGCATCTGCTAATAAATACCAACCTAAAGCATTGCAATTTAGTTCTACGAACCAAATGAATGTTAACAATGATCAAGATCCTTTATCATCTTCATCTAATAACATTGATATTTATGAGTTCGATGATCGTGAAAGGGATCAAGTAATTTTAAATCCGGCTTCCATAGAAATACAAACAAAGAAATGTTTGTGTCAACAACAAATGAATTCACCACAAAGTCACTTAAGTCTGGTAGAGATTAAACATAAAATCTCGAATGGTTCTTATGTGTCTTTGGCAGAATTCAATTATGATATGAATTTAGTTATCCAACAAGCTAACTGTGATGATTTGATTATAGTGTATAAAGAGATATTAAGTGAACAATTTCCTTGGTTTCAAAATGAAACTCAAGCCTGTACCGATGCTTTGGAAGAGGATATGTACGAATCAGCAGGAGGTGCCTACGGTCTTAATTCATCTATTGACAGTGAATCGGATTATAATATGGATTGTTTGCCATCACAACAGGATCAACAAGATGATCATGATCGCTCGGCTTTGTTGGCAGAATTACCACAAGATTTGGAGGAACAATTGTATAATATAAAAAATCGTACAGATGCTAGAATATGTTTATTTTGTCGTCGTACCGGTGAAGGTATGCCGGGGGAAGAATCTCGTTTGTTATATTGTGGTCATGACTGCTGGGTACATACTAATTGTGCCCTCTGGTCGGCAGAAGTATTTGAAGAAATTGATGGATCTTTGCAAAATGTACATTCAGCAGTAGCCCGAGGACGTATGATTAAATGTTCGGTATGTGGTAATAGAGGAGCTACTGTAGGCTGTAATGTTAAGTCTTGCGGAGAACACTACCATTATCCCTGTGCTAGATCTAAAAATTGTGCCTTTCTAGCTGATAAATCCATGTACTGTCCACAACATGCCAACACTTTGAATGGCAGTAAAACCAGCTTGGAAACACAATTTGAGGTAACACGTCCTGTATATGTAGAATTGGAACGCAAGCGCAAGAAACTAGTAGAACCCTCAAAGGTACAATTTCACATTGGCTCGTTGGAAGTCAAACAATTGGGCCATATCTTACCTAGGTTTTCAGATAACTATGAATGTTTAGTACCCGTTAACTTTGTATGCTCACGTTTGTATTGGTCTTCTAAGGAACCTTGGAAAATTATAGAGTATACCGTAAGAACTTATATCTACAATGCTTCTTCGTCGTCCTTAACTAATGGTGCTATAGATTTAGGCAAAAATTTCACCGTGGATCATTCACAAAATAATGCCGCTCTTGTACAATTAGGCTTAACACAAATACAACAATGGCATTTAAGTTTAGCCAAAGGGGACTATGAAACTCCTGAGGAGTATGATTATATCAACAATTTTCCCCAACATTCGGCAACGAATAGTCAAGAAAGTAATGTTAACAATGAAGAAGAACCACAAACTAATGCTGATCTCTTGCCACCAGAAATTAAAGATGTCATATTTGAGGATTTGCCAGGAGATCTTTTAGAAGGCATATCCATGTTAGATATTTTTACAAAATGCATGAATTATGAAGATATGGCCCAGGGTGAGCAATCGAAAGATGGCGTAACCAATCAACAAATGTCCGATGAAGATACTATGAATTCCATAGGAGCATTCACGAAACAATTGACAGCCGAACTCAACAGCAATTGGTCTTCGAATGCAAATCATAATCATGTAGAAGATGCTTTGCTTAGCAATAACACAACGGTAAAGGCAGCAGCAGCTGTGACTGCTGCACAGGCTGTTAAATTGCAAAAATTAAAAAAGTCTTCATCGCCTATAATACAAAGTGAAGTTAATGCCAAAAATGCTATAAAAAGAAGAAAGATATCAGAAAATATGTTAATGTCTTTAAACAATCATCAGCGTTCCCAAAAGAAAGAAGACAGCTCAGTTAATCGCAGATTAAATATAGAAACAGGTAATAAAAGAACTTTTACCTGGAGTGCGGAAAAACGTTATAATTTGGATAGTACGCAAAGCGAAAGTAAAATGAAATTAATGCAAGTAGATGGTGTAGATGATAGCATAACTGAATATCGTTTTATTACTCAAGATACTACACAAACGGCAGTCAAATGCGAAAGATGTCAGTGTACTTATCGGAATATAGAATCTTTTCAACGACACTTAAATAACTGTGAGCCTTTATCGTCTTCTACTAGTGAATCCGAATCAGAACACAATTCTCATACTCCAGATGTAACACAAACACAAGCTCAAACGTTAACATTGGAGCAATTGCAAGAGTTAAATAATAAATTGCAACAGCAGCAGCAACAACGTTCTAATCAAATGCCTTTTATACAAAGTATTCCAACGCAAACTTTGAATCAATTGCAGGGCTTACAAACGGCCAATATTTTGCAAGGTGTACAATTGCAGGGTGTACAAAATTTACAGAATTTACAAAATTTGCATAATATACAGCAATTAACACAACCTCAAACTTTAGGAGGCAATTTTTTCATATCCACTACACAACCCGAAATGAATCAAGCTTCGGCGGATTTGCAATTGTATGCTAATACTTTGCAGGGTTTAACGGCCAATTTGAATGGAACATTTACTTTACAACCCACAACAACACAATTTACTAATGCTGCCCAATTGCAACAAAATGCACAACCACAACTCATAGCAGTTTCCACTAATCCAGATGGAACACAACAAATTATACAATTACCCTCTACGGCTACACCTACACAAAGTGTAGCTCCCACAGCAACATATCAAACCTTGCAGGCTACAAATACGGACAAGAAAATAGTGCTACCTGTGACCCAAGGAAAACCCTTAAAAACTATGGCTACAAAGGCAGCGCAACAGGCTGCAGCTAAGAATAAACTAAAAGCCACTACTGTAGTTAAACCTATACAATCGAAAATAAATAATACCACAACTGCTACTACCACAAATCATTTGAATACCACACAAACCGTTAATGCTACACAATTATTAAATCAACAACTTTTGCAGCAATTACAACAACAGGCCCAACAACAAACTAATACACAACCACAACTATTATTCCAAGCGACCCAACCGCAACAACAACAACCACAGATTATAATGCAGCAACCACAAAATATTATCTCATTTGTAACCACAACAAATGATGGCACACAACAGCCGCAGTTGCAATATGTGACCTTGCCGACGGCACCACCACAGCCAACGGAATTTAAGCCACAAACCCAGGCTTCACTCTTTACTACTGCTAATACCCAACCATTAATGCAGTCGGCCTATTTGCAAACTGATGCTACAGGAAATTTGGTGCTCACCAATGCTCCACCACAAACGCCTGCTCCTCTACAACTAATAACTACACCTCAGGGTCCTCAAGTTATAGGAACCCTAATACAACCTCAAACTTTGCAATTGCAAGGAGGAAATGTTATAACTACCACTACAACTGCCACAGCAGAGGGTGGAATACCACAACAGGGTGCACCGCAAGCTCAACAACAACAGGTGATAATAAGTGGTAACCCTGCATCTGGAACTAATGGTTTGGAAATGTTAACAGCCGCCACTACACCACAGGTTATATTAGCTACCACCACACAGCCTATGTATTATGGTTTAGAAACTATTGTACAGAATACTGTAATGTCTTCTCAACAATTTGTTTCTACCGCCATGCCGGGCGTATTAAGTCAAAATGCTAGCTTTTCGGCTACCACAACTCAGGTATTCCAGGCTAGTAAAATAGAACCTTTGGTAGATATACCAGGTTATGTTTTAATTAACAATGTAGACACCAATAATGCTTTAATGCAATCACAGCAAGCGACCAATGCCGCAGCCACCTCCGCTGCTCAACAACAAGCCAATCAGAATACTTTTATACAAGCGGCACTCCAACAACAGGCTCAAGCTTTAGCAGAACAGCAGCAACACCAACAGCAGCAACAAAATGTTTTTAGATTACAAACTCCTCCGGTGACTACAGCAGCTGCAAATTTCCTGCCTACACAACCACAAATAATGGTAACACAGCAAACACCTACACCAGCGCCAACAGCAACAGCAGCCCAATTTGTAGAGCCTTGCAATAACACTGCGCAAAATGTGCATTTAGTAAGTGCTAAGGTGGCACCAGTAGCTCAAGTGAAACGTAACAAAACAGCAACACCAGTAGCCACTGTTACTAAAGTGCAACCCCAAGTAGTTAACAAAGTAATGCCAAATGTAGTACAAGTACAAAATAATCAAAACCAACAACAGCAGCAACCACAAAAAATAAAATTACACACTACACAAACGGCAAAACCTTTAATTAATTCCCAAACTGCTAATACAATTAATAATTTAATACAACAACAGCAGCAATCTCAATCCATTATACCAGCTACCATAACCGTAACACCGCAAACACAACATCAAAATACACAAAATGATTTAAACAAAACTTTAATGACCACAGCAACCACCACCTCAGCGGCCACGGTTACTTTAAATACTACAACGGTAACAGCTCCCGGAGGCAATAAGAAAACTAATATGATTAGACCTTTACATAAGCTAGAAGTTAAGCCTAAAGTAATGAAAACAGCTACAGCAACAGTGGTCACTAAATCCACAAATAATACAGCAAATGTTAATAACATAAACCCGCCTTTGACACAAATAAATACACCTACCGTAACGGCCTCTTTGGCAAATTCAAATAAAATGATGCTTTTAAAACCCCAACAACAACCACACCAAATGACAGAAACATTACAGGCACCCCTGGTGAACAACCATAGCAATACGAACAACAATATAACAACAGTACCCGAGGAAACAACACCCATAATGCCACTCAACAATTTAACACCTGAAAGTACAGAATCCACAGAATTTATGAACATACAACATGTTACTAATAATCATCAACAACATTATAACGTAGCCGATGCTCTGTTGCTTGATGAAAGTTCACAAATGCCACAACAAACTTTATCACACTGTAGTTTTTCAAATACAACGAATAATTATGAAGCGTCTGCAGCACCCACAGCAACAGGAAATAATAGCGGAGCACACAATAACACTGATAGTGTTAGCAATATCTTGCCAACTATACAAAGGATGCCACAGTACACCAATATTAATATAGTGAATCCTTTGCAACAATATTCCAGCACAAATACCTTAACAACATCCAGCTCTACTACTACCACAACAATAACACGACCCACAAATCGTGTTTTACCCATGCAACAAAGACAATATGAACAACATTCTCAGCAAACTACCAGCTGTAGTACCACATCGTCTACTTCTACGGCAGCAGCAGGAACACAAGTTAATGGAGCATCACAATTTACACACACAACTACCACCACAAATTCACAGATCTCACAAAATCTTTCAAATACAATCAATACTTTGGAGAGTAGTCAACATTCAACTTTAAAAACAAATATGAATAAAATTGCGTATGAGGCTGAAGTTAAACAAATGTTATTACACTCTCCACAACCTCATCAAGATCAGCCACAAAATAATCTCAATTCACAGCTGCAACATCAACAACAAATACAAGCCCAACATGTTCTCCACCTGCAGCAACAGCAAAATATGCAACACAGTATAACTAAGACATCTCCTCCTCCACTTTCCTATGATATAGCAGATAAAAATCAAGATGCAACAACAAAAATGTGTTTACATGATTTAAATTATGTACACAATAATCTAACCGATTTTGTTAATCCCTCCACTCCCGAACAATGTTTGATAACTGATCCGAAATTCCCTCCAGAAGGAGAAGTTATACTTGGATCAGATTGTTGTGAAAATGAGGAAGAAGCTTTAAGTTCAGCCAACAATGAAGAAGAGGAAGAAGAACCAACACAAGAAGAGGAAGAAGATGATGGTTTTAGTTTAAAAATGCCTTCGGCAGATGGTTCCGATAATCTTTCTATGGATAGTGATGAGCCTGCAGTTAAAGAGAAAATAAGTAAAATTCTAGACAATCTTACAAATGAAGATTGTAATGATTCGCTTAATACATCTACCACATTGGAAGCACAAGTGGAAATGGCTTGTAACAATCAATATTTAAATGCAACTTTAAATACGGAAAACATAGAAAATAATCATCAAAGTCTTACGGCTAACCAGGGTAATAATAATGAATCACAGCAATTAACGCCGCCTCAAGAAACTAATGAATTCTATACACCTACCACAGAAGAAACCTCAGCATTTATAGCTGCTCAATTGGCGGCAGAAAATATGAAAGAACAACAAGTTAATGATAACTACAATAATACTATAATGGAACAGCAACAAGTTTGCTCTGCCAAAATGCAAGAACAAGTGGAATCTTCATTGAATACAAACTATATTCAAAATTGTACACCTGCCCATGATTTAAATGATTTACAACAAACAGTAAATGCTACAAATAATATATCAGGACGCTTAACTTTGTCAGCAAATCAAGCTCCTCAACCTCCATCCCGCGATCCCAAACGCATTAGTGGACCCCATTTACTTTATGAAATTCAAAGCGAAGATGGTTTCACTTATAAATCTTCTTCCATTACTGAAGTATGGGAAAAAGTATTTGAAGCGGTACAAGTAGCACGTAGAGCAAATGGTTTGGCACCGTTACCCGAAGGTCCTTTAGCCGACATGAGTGGTGTACAAATGATAGGTCTTAAAACTAATGCTTTAAAATATCTTATCGAACAATTGCCGGGTGTAGAAAAATGCAATAAATACACCCCCAAATATCATAGACGTAATGGTAACACATCTGCTTCCCACACAGCCTCAAGTAGTTCTTTATCATCTTCATCTTCTATGAGTGGTAATGCTTCAGTGGCTGCTTCCCTTGATAACGATAGCAATAGTATGGATTATGCTTCAGATCAAGACGAGTTGATAGAAAATCCTTATGATTGTGCTAGATGTGAACCGTATTCGAAACGTTCGGAATATGATATGTTTAGTTGGTTGGCCTCTCGTCACCGTAAACAACCAGTACAAGTGTTTGTACAACCTTCCGATAATGAATTGGTACCAAGGTAAGTGATTTAGTAATAGATTTCTTTCGAAAAAGAATAATATGTTTACATTGTTTTTCTGCTTGTTTTGAAGGCGGGGCACTGGCAGTAATTTACCCATGGCAATGAAATATCGTACTTTAAAGGAAACTTATAAAGATTATGTAGGAGTATTCCGTTCACATATACATGGTAGAGGCTTATATTGTACCAAGGATATTGAAGCTGGTGAGTTAAGATAGAAATTAAATCCTGGTTAAAAGATTTGGATAACCCAGTTAGAGTATGAGGACCTTTCAAAAACATGCATTTCACAAAGCACTATGGTGCTTAGTGAATTGAACAAGAACTGAACTAGAACTGAACTAG